>JASANE010010810.1:0-10821 GCA_030248225.1 Trileptium ribeirensis
CAACCAGGATTGATGATGTTTGATGTTAACTCAACCCAACGGTTAATATGCTGTTGTTTAAATAGCGGCAGAGATCTTACCAATTGACACGAAATCCTATAATGGTACGTGGTTGAGGCCGTATGTAGGACTGAGCGTTTATATCAGTTTGATCTACAATGTTATAATCACGTAAAGACAGCGAATAGTAATAATAATAATGACATGTCACGTGAGTTAATAGTATAAGACCGCATATTCATATTATCAAACAAAGACTAGACACAATGTAAATCAACTAGATCGTTGTTCTACAAAAATCACGAAATTGACAGTTTAGAGTTTTGTTTGCGCAATTATTCAATTCTTTTGCAACGAGCCACATTTACTTTGATAAACGAACATGAACAGTGAGAATCAGAAAAAAACTGTACGCTGTCAAAATTGAAAAACTACACGCATAGTTCTGCAGCCATATATTTTGAATATGCGCAGTTTGTATATACCAGAGACGGAACCCGGTCATCATCTTGTGACCCGGTTACCCGTTGATTCAGTCATGGTTGTGCCCTGGTGAACCGATGACCCGGTAATCCGGTTTCAGTAGAAACGTAGTGGTAAACATTGTCGGACAACGGCCGTGAAAGCCGATTGCAAACATTACTGCGGCCCTAAACCGAAAACCGAAAGCAAAATCAACATTATTGCGGCCAGCCTAAAGTTGGCAGCTAACAGCCATCGGCCATTTGTTAACAATTTGCCGACGTTAACAGTCACGAAAGCTGTTAGCAGTTATGGTGTGCCTGTCGCCAGCCGTGGTTTGTATGTTTATTGCATGTGGCATGTGAACTAAACCATACTACCGGAACTTTTTGATGTATATGTGTGCATATAATCGCAAATAACCAACATGCAATAATTTTGTACCGCTCAGTGCCCAGTGTTGGGCACAGACGGGAAAAGCTCACTATAGGCACTGTTATATATGTTATTTTAGGCTGGAACATAGCTAAAAATTGCAAAGTTACCAACCCCATCAAGCAATATTTACACTCCTTTCGGAGCCTCAGGAAGATCAATTATGGCTTGAGGGGCGTCCGACCCTTAGGGAGTAACCATAAGCACATATGTTGTACGTCAAGAATTGACCGATGTGGCTAATTTTATTCTATACAGGACGTTTAAGATTACTCGCGTCTTGTTATGTTATAACCATTCATATAACTCATGTTGAAGATCTCGTGTTCAGCGGCTCTTTTTTCACCCGAATTGACCCAATTTTGATGTTGTTGTATGTAATTTGTCAGAGCTCAGTCATTGACTGCAACCGAATACATATTAAACATGCTATACAAATCACTTCAGAAATTGGTCTTTTGTGTAAATAAGATAGTAATAACTTCAAATTTTAGGTTATTTACGTTTAATCTCTTACAAACTTGTATTATAAAACTAGAATATCACTAATATCTTTCACACTACGGTGAAAAGGAGCGAGTGTGATTTCATTTATAACTTGCCGTTTTGCGTAACCAGGCTGTGTTTGATGTTATACCACCCTAAAACCACTTGAACCCTGAGCCTCATGAAAAACCTAAAACCTTCCGACCGTAATTCCGTTGAAAACTACTGAAAAGGCTCGAAATATTCATGCTGGTCTGTCAAGCCATAGTATGCTTCGTACCAAAAACCTATATACAAAGACCATTCTAGCTGTTCTATAATTAAAATACATAACCAAACTACTGAAGACAAACTATATTCTGTAAATCCGGTTCATTGACCCTAAGCCCGTGACTAAAATTAAGATTAACCTACTGACCGTCCTATTTTGTAAAAATTTGAGTTACTGAACAGTTTATTATCAGGCGAAAAAGAACATATTGTATTCCAGAGCATCCAATTCGTTTGAAGCAAATTTTTGTCCAAATTGAATTAAAAAGTCAAGTTTCGCGAACAATAACTGGTAAACTAGTGTGAGCGTTTCGTTTATAACATCACTGTAACAGTTGCATTAAGATTTCCGCTAACAGACGAATTCTAATTCAAAGTTAAGAAACCGTGAACATCTTATTGAAACCTGCTAATTCTGAGCTAGCCATGAACCGAATAGAATTCCCCATTTCTGGCAAGCGTACTCTTTTTAGGTGTTTAGAAAGTGCCTTAGGAGCGTCGTCAGAAAATTTGACCTGGGAGCACCCACTCATTATGAGGGTCAACTCAATACAGTGATCGGAGGATAGCATGTTGAAACATTTTTGTAGCTGTCGTAGACGGTGGGGCTACCAATATCAAACTGTGGGCACGGCCCTGCACCCCGTTACGACTATTCGTCTCGAAGTTGCTGACTATAATAAACGTAATGGTATTTTCGTAGTACGGCATGTGCTAGCGCCCTATAGCGTAAAAATCCTACAAAATATAATTGTTCTTAAAATTTGTAAGTTTCCAGAGTTTTCATCTTTTTCATCATTTTACGATATTTGATTAAAGTGACTGTAGCGTTGTCACTAATGCATAGTCGATTCCACATATTGTTGTTTCTGTGAGTTTTTCAAGAGTAAAATTTGGAATCTTGCAATAGCCACTAAAATCAAATCAGCCGCGCCAGATTTGTTTCACCTCACTGCGCGTGTAACTAAACCAATATTCATAGCACCCTGATTATGGTTTGTGCGATCCAATTCATAAGACTTTGTTCGGATGCCAGTTCCATGTTTTAATTTTATGGAACACAGTTGCTACTGAATGATTCCTTTCACTACGAGCACAACTGTAGGCAAACGGCCCTGATATAATGTAAAATTTGTTTTATATCTACCTCTGAAAGACATTGTACTACATTTTCATTAGTAAGTAATCGGGTTGCTGTTGACCAAAAAAATTAAATCTTATATTAGAGGTTTGAGATTGATCTGAAGACATTATCAGATCTAGAATTATCAGTCCCATAGCGGAGGGTTTCATTTTCTTCAGGTAATTGGATTTTTTGTATAATTACAGTTGCTTGAACGAATGTATACAGAAATGAGAATTTGCATTAAGATAGATAGTCTCATCAACTGAAATAGAAAAAATGCGAGGGTAAAAAATAATGTAACAGTGAGAACGACTGATAAGATCGCATAACAGCTAAACCCGAAATTTAAAAAAGTTAGCTGGCAGCAGTCTGACTAAGGTGAGCGAAATGACTAATTTACTAAGGAATCTTGCACAGAGCAGATACTTAGACGTTGGACACCAGGCTATGAGACATTACAGGGCGTTGTAGCGATGCTACATCGTACGGTTGGCAAAAGAAATAAAATATAGAATAGTTTTATAAATTAGTTTTGTTTCTCTTTCATACTGTATATCTGGCAGTTTATTGGGAAATGTACGTATGTGGCGTATTGGTAAGAACAAATTCGAACGGTGGAGATTGTAGTTGCATCGCTAGCAACTTCAATATGAATCTAGTCATATATTTGGGAACCACTCACAAGTCAAGCGATAGGCGTTAAGAAAATCCACTGGTTTTCCATCCTAAAATCGTATTCACAAAATTTCACTTATTTGGTGTCAACATTCCATGACAGAATCTAAAAACACGTTATCTGTGTATATTTTGACGAAGAAACTTTAACTACGGAGTGAAAATCGGATCGCTGTGTGCCTCCAGTGCGGTCAAAATTTTTGCAGCCGAGACGGCTTAAGTTTGTAGATCGTCTCTTGGCGATAACGTTTGTAGATGTACTGACTGCTGCAGTCCTATAATGAGCATCCTATCCTACTGTAGTAGGATGAGCCCTTAGCACGTCCAGTTGAGTCTTACCTCAACATTTTAGAACCAGAATTTGTGCATAAGCTACTAGCTACGTGCAGAGCTAAATACAAAGTAATGCTGCCATATAAAGATATGTCATATCATGGCGTATTTACCTCATCCTGCGCTCGCAACAAAACTCGCTACACATCATTGCTTGCCGCTGTGTTCCATGATCTCTGCTAATGAGATCCTGATCCCATCGTTGACACGGGACATGGCGAAGTGCTATTCGCAATCTTCACCCCTTTCATGCCCGAATTAATTTGTGTATCGTGCAATGTTTGATATACTCTAGCCGGCGCCAGACCTCGAACACGTGTTCCACTAGTGGAATCGGCCTACGCTAGCCACTGAGCTATCTAGAAGCTGTTGCTCGGTTCCTTAAGAAATCTCACAGAGCGAGCGAGTTACAACGAACGTTGAAATGTACATAACACAACAAACTCAGATAAAGCAGTGCAACACAATGCGCGTTCCAGTTACTTTGGCCTAGTGGGCACGAGCACGAAATGTTTAGCGCATATCAACCATGAACATTTTCGAAATACGCTACTATTTTACCAGGGCGCAAAAGTGAACAAATCTGGAGATGGGATGGATGGAGCAAGTACAAACTTCAACCCTTGTATGGCAGTGTGTGCAGATTATCATGAGTTTATATATGCAGGTGTTCGATCAAATTGGTAGGTTTCTGGAGGCAAAAATTATACACGACGTACCCCAGACATATGTCAATATATAATACATGATTGATTACCTTGGCAGATTTCTGTGATAACGTTAGATATATTTGTGTACATGATGATTGTTCAATCTGACAGGTTTCTGGGGAGGCACCACCTATCTATTCGCCTCCCCGATATTGACCTACGCATTATCCCCGATGTTTGCGTCCGTGCTGTTTGACTTTTATGTATCATGACAGATCAACCTAGAAAATCCGTATATACATATTAGAGATTGGCTATTGTTGCCTTTGCAATGCATATATTGTCAAAGACTATAATATTATAATACAAAGTCCTCATTTTGTCTTTTCTTTACACCCGCATTAGACCATGACCATGATGTACACCGGTCGCATAATGTTTTTGTAAATAATTATGGATATCCGGCATATTCTGCTTTGATAACCACTGTTATGAGCTTTTATTATAGTTGTAGCTTCGTTTTGACAATTATATTGTATATATTGATATTAGATATATAATATTGTACTACCCAGTTAATTAATGGGTTTAAAACTGCGGATTTGTAGAAATACTCCTGCCTTTTCTGAGTATTACAGTAACACTAAATGTTGCTTTTCGTAAGCAACCTCAATTTTTACTTTTAGAAGCACCTACCTCCTGAAAACCACAAAAAGGAGTACGTAGCTGCATAGAAGTTATTTCTTGAGCAAGCATCAACATATTAATGGCACTTTATTGTCTTCACACCATCATATATGCTAGATCTACCACAGCCAAGATCTATTTTGACTAAGATATATTCGTGGGATTTCCAACAATTCTGATTTTACCAAATCTTGGAAACGCAAAGTTTATTGTCCGTTACAGATTCACTAAACATTCCGAAGTAAAATTTATAGTTTATCTTAAGTTTACAATCTAGACTTCGTCTCCGTGTGGTATATAGCCTAGTGGTGTGAATGCTTGACTTGCAGCTGCACGGTCGTTTGTTAAAGCCTTATAGATAACCTTGTGTTTTCAGATTTTTTCTTGTTTTAATATATAACCTTTGGATTATTCTGCTTCCATATTCTTTGCCTCCCTTCTAACCCCTTGATATATCAACCTCAAACGGATGACACACGACATACTTTGACATGCTCTGAATGTCAAAGTGAAGAAATTCAACCAAGCGCGGGTAAACGGCGGGAGTAACTATGACTCTCTTAAGGTAGCCAAATGCCTCGTCATCTAATTAGTGACGCGCATGAAAGGATTAACGAGATTCCTACTGTCCCTATCTACTATCTAGCGAAACCACAGCGGTGGGAACGGGCACCGCGAAGTCGGCGGGGAAAGAAGACCCTTTTTCCGAAGTAAAATTTATAGTTTATCTTAAGTTTACAATCTAGACTTCGTCTCCGTGTGGTATATAGCCTAGTGGTGTGAATGCTTGACTTGCAGCTGCACGGTCGTTTGTTAGAGCCTTATAGATAACCTTGTGTTTTCAGATTTTTTCTTGTTTTAATATATAACCTTTGGATTATTCTGCTTCCATATTCTTTGCCTCCCTTCTAACCCCTTGATATATCAACCTCAAACGGATGACACACGACATATATTTTTCAAGCAATTTGTAAAGAGTGACCAATTATAAACTGATGTAACCTATTTATAGCGCTCATACTCTAGCTCGAAATTTCACCGAATGTTTGCTTTGATCAAATGATCTGTTCAAAAGTTGCAGGGCGAAAAAGTTTTGTCTCTTATAAAAACGGTATTAATTTAGAACATGCTTAAAGAACAAAATAACTAATATTGTCTACACAGCAGTAACAGCAGCAGTGTTTTTCTTTAGTAATGTAGGTATTAAAAAGGAATTAGATTTATTGTCGAAGATACACACCTGATTGCTGGACGTATAAGAATGAATCAATGAAATTTTCGTTGTTTCTGACTTTTCACAATGAATTTGTGTACCACAAAAATAATGTCCTTTACAATGTTTGTCGGTGCTGATCGGTAAAAGATCAGGTAAACCTTGATTCTGAGTGCTGTTTTTACTCCCTTATCCGACTGAAGAATTTTCTGTACATCTGTTTTGGAAACTATTTCAACTTATATTAATTCTAAAAATCCAAAATCTGAAACACAAGGGTAAAAATATATAGTGGAGGACGTGAAATGTAAAATTCAGGACAAATTAAAACTTGTTATATGTAATGTAAACTGTGTTTAGTAATAAAATACTAAAGTAATGTACTGTTAAACTTTCAACAGTAATGCCGCAAGGCAGTTGTAGCTATGGAAAACTACAATAACTCTAGATATTTGCCCTATTAAATAAGCTGGGGTGTTACATGTTAAATACAAATTTTATCTTTTCAGGAATATATAAATTTTACAACATAACAAGGTACTGATAACACAGAATGAAAGCTGTTGTATACAATATAGCTTTACTAGCATGTGTTGCTTACATTGTGTGCCGAGAATCACAAGCGATTGAGGTAAAAGTTGAATATACTAATCTGTTTATTACACTACACCTGTAGATTTATCCGCACTAGTTTGTCGAAGCCTTCCGTGGCATTCATCAACATGCTGAAGCGCTAAAACAACTGTTGCCTCAAATTATTAAAATTTTATGTGCAATGTAAAATGTATTATTCAAGAACAAGACAATATACTTTTCGAGTCTGTTTAATGAAATATATATAATAGATTAAATTAACATTTTAATCATTTGTCATTGATATTAATTGCTCAGTTAATATTTTTATATTAATACATTAACTGTTTCTTGTTGAATTGAATTGTTTATGCTTATCGATGCGTAAGGCATGACGACGGGGGTGCTCAGTGCAATAGTGCGGTGCAGTGGAGGTGAGAATCAGCCGAAGTATTCAGGGTCGGCTCGCCTCGAATCCAGTTGTACGTGGCTGCGATGGGGCCAGTTTTTTGGCAGTCGGCTCGGCATGGCTCGAAACATTTACCTTCCGGATCGGCTCGAAAATCTGAGGGATGCAAATCGGACGTAATGGACGTGGATGTACAAACAGATGCACAAATCGACATGGTCTACGATATATAACGCTCTAGTTCGCCCTTTGAAAACAATAAACATTTAAAATAAATTAAGTAACTTTTACGTTGAGGGGAAACCTACGAAATTGTGAGGAACACTAAATGCTACGGTTGGATAGTACAGTCAGCTATCATATAAGAAGAGCCGATGACAGACTCACTGAAAAGTATAAAAGTCTTCCATTTTGCCGAGTTACAAATGATAACGGATCCTATGGTGTTGGCACTGGTTTCACCAAATCAAGCAGTGAACGTAGACTAGCCAAGCCTGTACCATTCTTCCGAGAATTGTGCAATCATTTCTAGTGTTAGGCAATTCTTATTAACGCAAATACTCACAAAATTGCTTTATGTTGCAGTATAGTTACGCATAACTTTAGAAGTTTGGAACAACCACGGATCTATTATCCAAATCACTTTTCGGTGAGTGTCTAAAATAAAATTTTCCGCCTTCCCATGCCTAAGGATAGACTCAATTTGTTGCGAAAGTTAATAGTCCCAAAGAAAACTGGTTTTCTCATCTGCTGGGCCACATCCTCTTGTTCGGCCACGTTATTCACGTCTTTTCTGCATCCCCTAGCTTTCCAACGCTATGTAACCGGAAAGTGTAGAGTAATGGCAGGAAAAGGTAGAGTCGAGCTGACTTCAGTCTGAAAATTTTAGCCTGTTGTTACCACCAATGTGTGGTAGGAAAATTGCCATAATACACTTAAAAAACATTGCAAAAATGGACTCAGGTACTGACATTATATGGATTTTAGGCCATGTCTACTTGTTCGCGGGTCATTACAGTCCTAATTTGATCGAGATCCGCTTTAGACAACATGTTATACACCTTGGGTAGCGAAGGGTTCATTTTGAAGCACATTTCCTAATGTGCACTATAGCTTGATTTTTCCGTTCAAACCCCATTTCTTTCCAGTTCCCAACCAATCGATTGCAGCTTTCACATTATCGCCCAATCCTAAACTTTTTTATTTTTAGAGGTCTGCGTTCTTTGGTTTTCAATATCTTTGAAAGTAACGTTTCAGTTTATTTTTTGCGTTCCTGGATAGTTTAAAGTGATTCAGTTTGGGCTCATTTACTTTGTTGTGTCGAGGAAATTATTGAAAAAAGTAACTTTGCTGTCTGTTGTCATCGATAGCCTCGGGAGGGACAGGCAGACTTAGTTTTTTTACAGTAATAGACTTGCTGGGCGAGTAAAAATTGTGCAAATATACGTAGTGTTGTGTATGAGCCGAGTCGTCTCGAGCTTTTTTGACAAAGGTCGGCCAGTCTCGAGACATGGTCGGCTCGGCGATTAAAAGTCCTGGCTAGGGTCGAAAAAATTGGCGCTTTCTCGGGCTCGAGCCCGACTTCTCACTTCAATGTGGAAGCTCGAAAAACCTGGGGAGTATCTTAATATGGTCCGTCGTTTGCAAGCTCGAAATAGCTGACAGTGAAGAGCAAACGGAGTGATTGAAATAAAAATTGTTAAAAATTCTTTGTTTAAATCTAGCGCGTATACGTAGCTATCTAGAATTCCCCACATCGGCTGGCATGGTAGCCGATAATATAGTATTTGACACGCGAGCTGATATAGCGTTATTGAATCCCACTGTATTTCACAAAACATAGCTATATATGTGATTATACTAATTTAGTGTCCAAGCAGCCCATTAAATGGTTATTTCAAAAACCGGTTAACCGGTTGGTTATACACTAACCGATTAACCGAAAAATTTCGATTAACCGGTTAGCCTATAACTGTGTCCATCTATACTACATTCTATTATATTTGCAATGATCACGACGTTTTTGTGTAAGCAGGCAATAGAAACGATCGTACTGCGCTGACGTAGTAACGACATTGATTATATACATACAGGACGCGATGAAAGTGACCATACATAAACCATTTAATGTCCGAAATAATTGGTATGTAGTTCAATATTTAACAAACAGGAGCCGATTGTATTGTTGTGCGAGTGGCGTACATGAACCATTGAGCTATCTAAGAGCTGTTGCTGGTTTAATTAGGGGCTCTAGCACAACAAGCGAGTGTCAACGCAAAGCAAACAGGCATTGTTCGCAAAACTCAGTTAACACAAGACTCCACAATGTCCGCGGGTCTCATGTTATGCCACTGGGCGTAAAAGGGTGAAGTGTGTAGTTGGTGCACGCAATTTTCCTTGAATAGTGTATAATTGTGATTCAAGCGAGAAGACATCTTTATGTAGTACGCACTAAACGTAAGACACATGTTGTACCGTACTCGATATGCTAAACCTAATACTGTGGGTTAGCTTAAGCTAAAGCCCCCATTTCGTTCTCGTACTAAACATAAGACTAAGTCGTGGGGCTGCCACTCCCGAAAGGATATAACATTAGCAACAGTACCGTGTGGTTTAAGATATATTTTAACCTGATATACCTACTCAGTTCATCACGTCACACTTCAAACTTTTATAACCCAAGCGATTTTCGAAAAACACGCTCGATTTCATTACAGCTTCGAGTTAAAATTTTTAAGCTATCGTCCTAGACGGTTTCGTGTGGTATAGATTTATTATTTTTAGATAACTGTATATATACTTTTGGAAGTACGTTTTAGGACAGCGAATCATGGGATACAGCATTTGGCAAGCGTCAATTTAATTTCATGCGTGAGGTCTCACGTGGTAAAAAGTGGGATTCTGCGTTCGGGAAGCGCGACTATGCCGGACAGTGGTCGAGCCCTCTACTTGGCATGGGAAAACGTCAACTGAACTTCTTGCGCGAGTTTAACACTGTAGGGAAGAAATGGGACAGCGCGTTTGGCAAACGTGATGAAAATTCGATTAGTACCGGAGTTGATGACATGCAAAATTATAAACGCTGGGATAGTGCATTCGGGAAACGAAGTCGTCTCAATTTTCTACAAGCCCCTTCAGGAAAGCGATGGGATTCCGCATTCGGTAAAAAACGAAGCACTACCAACGTTGTAGACTGATGAAGTTGTATGAAAAATATTTAAATGATATAACATACAACTTTAAACATATTTCAGGCAAAATGATATAAATAAGACACTTATGGGAAAGTAAAAATAATCTGATATTCCACCTGCTGAACGTAATGGACTACATTAAAAGTTTGTAACAAAAAAATAAAATATTACAATACGATATACTAAACTTTTACAGCCTTTACAGAGAGGTTGTACAGTCAAATTTTCCAAAAAAAAACACCAACCATGACTGTATCATTTAAAAAAGTGTTACAGAAAAAAACAATACGTAACTGTACTAGTAGCAA
>JASANE010010811.1:0-46746 GCA_030248225.1 Trileptium ribeirensis
AGTGTTGGTATTGAACTTTACTTTACCTTTCTTATGCACCCATTGCATGAATTGTTTGAAAATGACCCAGTTATCTTCGACACGGATTTCTTCAAATATTATAAGCTAGTTACACATCGTTTACGGTATAAAAGACCAGGCGAAGGAAGCTTCGTTTACCACGGTGTTTCTGTCGTCTTCCAAAATAGCAGTGTTCCTGATCGTATTTTAATATGGTATACGTTGGTAGTGTTCATCGGCCATGTTATAGGTTAACCAGATCATAAAAATTGAAAAAACGTGGCTTAGTCTCAACTACGTAATACTGTTGTGTCCACTACTTGCTTGGATGTGTTTTTGTAATTTGTCCGTTTATTTACATCTTCTGTAAAATTAAATACAACAGAAAAATCTAAGTCAAATTTTGACTATTGAGTTGGTTTTTTAACGACTCAATTTGGGTCAAGTTTGTCTCAAGTTGAATCAATATTTGAGTCAAAGTTTAACTTAAGCTTAGTGTTAAAAATAGTCGATTCAATGCTCACAATAAAGCTGAACGTTTTTGCATTGTACGTAGATTTAGAT
Source organism: Trileptium ribeirensis (assembly GCA_030248225.1). Taxonomy (NCBI): domain Eukaryota; kingdom Metazoa; phylum Nematoda; class Enoplea; order Enoplida; family Thoracostomopsidae; genus Trileptium; species Trileptium ribeirensis. The sequence continues at coordinate 565 of JASANE010010811.1, forward strand.
ATCATTATTACACTGGCAGTGTCTAGTACACCATTTTTTATCATATAGAGTAAGTATGTTCCACATTTAACTCTAGGTAATAACAACAATTAACTCACTTGTGTTTGTTTGATTGCTTGTCCCACTGTGAGCGCATGAAATTAAAATCGTTTCAATTATCAACTGAAACGATAAGTGAGCAGGGGATTAGAGTATTAAATATGTGCTAGGGATTTTACCTTCGCATTCTATAAAAATTAGGCTTATTTTCAGACGCTGTTGAATAAGTGAACTATTAACATTAATCTTTTAGGTGGGTTTTGCTTCATAGAATATACGACAAAATGGTGATCTATAACTTATAAACGACCTGACGAATTTGGCTTAAAGTATGTATAGTATTTTTCTATTTCCGAACAGCCTATGATCAAATTTACGCGTCGTGGTCCGTACCATGCAAATGGCACATAATTTTGGTCAAAAATTTCACAACATATTTTTGCCTATTTTAATTAGTTATAGCATTATTAGTGCTCTGTCCTGGTTATCGGGGAATCAAGTGTCTGCCCTAACCAACTTTTCTTGCCAAATTGCAGGAATTACTTTACGCATTGTATCTTACGTTGACTGAGCAGATTCGGTTCGAATAGGTCATTTAGGTGCAGTAGTCACACTATTTACACACTGCAATACATCTGTCCGTTCTGAAATTAGGCATAAAGATTACGTTAAGGTCAATGCTTGGTTCAAGTTTAGGTCTCATTGTTTGTTGCATTGTTAAGGTAGTACATATTGAAGTATACCAGAGTTTTATAAAGCCTGTATTTTTCTAGTCTACGCGTAGCAAAACCTCATATGGGACATTTACAATATAAAGGACCCTCACATAGACGTTTTGTCCTCCCTGGGTGTCTCTGCCACCATCCGTTATATGGTGTCTTGGACACCATGGTGTTGCCTATGGTATTTTAGTTTGTTTACATAGGTAGTGTCGGCGATAGAATGGCGTAGACTACACCATAAAATTTATATAAAAGTTATATTGCGTCAGCTACACCATGCCGCTATTTAAACACCTTATATAATGTGTTTGTGAATTATGTCCTGGGCACCATTAATTATAAATAATAGGTAGATTTGGAACACATAGTTAAGTTGATGGTGTTTCATACACTATTTCGTCATATAGTGTAGGTATATACAATATATCACTGTATGGTGCGGTCTAGACAATTGGGTGCAAAACTTCGGCATAGAGTCAACTATAGTGTAAACACAGCATTATTTTCGAATGACATAACGGTCAAACACATGTTTTACGCTAAAATCTGTCCAAATATTGACGTCAACCTCCATAAAACTTGAGAAAGATAAAATAATTTAGTTTATATTTCTGCAGTAGAGGTGTCTTAAGTCGACGTTGTATTATAGACGAAACCATCCCTAGTGCCATTTATAGGTTAATGCCTTAGGTTCAGCCAATAACAGTGACAATAACGCTGTAGTTGTCCATGGTAAATTAACTACCCCAAATTCATTCGTTATCACACGGCTTTGATTTATGACGTGTTTAATCTATTGGCTACACGTTTCTTTGCAACCATTAATAATTTATGTGATACACGCGCCGAAGATAAGGTTCGGCGAATTAGGGAAGGTAATCCGCGACTCCCCCCTATGAGTATGTATGGTGTATTACCAGAAAATAATAAAAGCATATACGCATGTTGTTTTAATATGTAGGCAAAAGAGCTCACGACTTAAGAATTATAAACAGACTGTGTCAGATACTACTCTAACTAAGATATGCCATAAAGGTGCAGAATGTTAAATTAGATATTTCGTTATAACCAAAATGAATAGCATAGCTACTGCTTTAAAGTTTTGCATACCATAACTTATAAAGTTTCAACACTTATATTTTGGCCAAAAGTAACTAGTTTTATCAACTGTGTCAACTGAGAAATGTTTATGTGCATATGGCGAAATTTTTCAGTGTTTATGCATTTTTTATTCTGATTAGTGGGCAGGGGTTCAACAATATATTTTGGCCAAAATTACTGCTATTGATCAATTATAATTTGGAAATGATTATGCATTTTTGGTTAAAAAATTTTCACTCTTCCTGCGTGTTTCCGGTGATTAGTGAGCAGGGCTTCAAAAAATTACTGCTGTTATCAACTGTAACTTTAAACGTTTCATGCACATTTGGCTGCAATTTTGACATCAGCTTGATGAGTTGAAAACATTTAGTTCGCAGAAAAAGCAGTTTCGAAATTCTGCTGTCAAGATTATAACTTAGTAAATTGACTTGGCTTAACATGCTAAAGATAAAAAAATATGACCCTAGTTGCGGCACCAATAGTAATCACATCGTTACTAAGTCATCTGCACGAACGAGTATTGGGCTCAATGTACCGTGTTAAAACAACAGAAAATTGAAGTTTATTGTCACACTTGTAAAGTATTGAAATTGTTAATTCAAAATTTTACAGTCCATGTAATCAAAGATTAAATACCTTTACATATAAAACTACATGGTCCTTTTGGCCCCGATTCCAAACTTTGCAGTTTATTAGTGTAATATTTACTTTTGTTAACGGATAACAACAGTTTCCAAAAAATTTGAAGATGAAATCGCAGCAAGTTGCATATTATAGTACATAAAACTTCATACGGTGTGAATGAATGAGTCAAGTGCTCACAGTATAGGTAAATATTAAACAGCATATCAACAATTATAGGCATTAGTCCAATTTTCAGTCACAACATATATAAGATTATTTGTTTTTCTCTGCAATATGGGGTTGGCGATGTAAAGAGTACTATATATAACATTGCAGGAAATGAGACGACCGGTCACAGGTCAACTGGACGGCGATTTTCTACGGGTTATTTCGGGTCATGGATCATACAGTCTGACCCGTTTGACATATCAATAAATCAAATGTTTACATAAATACGTAAATGATTATATGCTAAAAGCATAATTTAACCGATCTCAGTTAATATATTCTTTACATACATTTCTCCCTGCATTTCCCCTTTCCCACGTTGTGGAACTTGAAGTAATTTTGGCGCATAAATTTTTGCACTTATATAAATGAAATTTTTGTTTGTAAAATGACCTATAATACATAGAAGAACTCACTACGAAATTTATATTGAGAATGAATTCCATTTAACTTTGAAGGTTGAACTGTTAAATAGAATTTTAAAAAGCATAATTGCCGTAGGGTTTATCGCCACCCTTACTGGTGTATTTGTTTGTTCTGGCACTTGTAGGTATGTCCGGTTAGTTCTGTATAAAAAAGTTGTGTGTCCGTAATTACGCTAAGCCCAAATATAGGTTGACACCCTGCCCGAAAGCCCCGCAGTAATGAAAGCTATTGTCGAATGTTGATACTTATTGTCATTGAAAATAAAACCATAGTTAAAACAACTTTGAATTGCAACATTTTGGCAGGAAAAACAGTACACAATAATGAAACCACTATTTTGTGATACAATGTCCACCACTAGGTTTTGAATATTTACTACTAGCTTATTATATGTGGTCCTGTTCCTCCTGTGCTGTACCATATTTGCATGCTACAAGGACGCTATTGGCCCTATATTGATAGTGCTAATAATAACAGCTTTGCGGACACCTTCAGATTAGGATAGAGATAGCTTGTTGAATAAAGAATTCGCGGTAATTACATTCATTAAACAGTTGTGAATACTTCAATCTTACCCTGGTATCAAGATATCACAGAATGTCCAATTCAGAAGGAACATGAAATTCGTATTGTGCCTTTTACTGGTGTCAAAAGTAATGTCTGATCACACCAAACGCTTCCGACGAAAATAGAATGCTTCGCAGAGGAAGGTTTAATAGTTTAAGGAAAATCGCGACAAAAACAGTCTCAGTAACTGAGAGACACGGTATACAGAAACTATAAATTTTCTTTGTTTGCCAAACTGGATTTGTCATTCAATAGGGCAACCATTGTGCTATAGTTGGGTTACCCAAGAAATGATCCAGCTAGATGCAGCCTAAAGCGAACTAACGCAACTGATGCATTATGTGAGCACGAAACGGTATCCAACACTCGCATTGGCAGAGTTCAATATCTTCATTAATTGGAAGTCAAATAATATACCTCCCGCAAAGATTTGGCATTTCAGCGCTTATAACGCCGCTAACATTATGCGTGTAGAAAGAGCCTGAACGAGGTATAACTGCTTAGGGCATTATAAAGCAATGCTTTTCTGTTTAAGTCACTGCGAACGCTATGTATTGTGACATGCAATCGTATAGATTTACTTTTTAAACAATTGTGTTTGACAGCCATTCAAATATCCCAGCATAAAATTGTTTTCCTGCCGTGGATAATTGTAGATAAAATAAAAATGTTGTAGCATCTAGGTAAAGAGAAATCACTGATATAATAAGGTAAAGAAACCACCCAAAATGCCACAGTACTCTAAAATTTACTACAGCAAAAGTTCCGGTCTGTTACAAAGATCTAGCAGGCGCGTTAAATTAACAATAAGTTTTGATTAGTAGGAAATTGAAGCAATACTATTCAAGGAAAACAAGATCTTGTTTATGTGTTGTTACGTATATTGTTATATAGATTTTGTTCAGCGATTTAAATTTTGGCGATAACTCAAAACCAACAATGTGTCTACACAAACTGAGCAGAAAATATTTCGCGTGTCATGCGGGTCACGAGTCACTATGTGACGTTTATAAAGCAAATTGTTATAAAGAGTTTGTACAGCTGATTGAATTTTGTGCGATAACTCAAAACCAACAATGTGTCTACGCAAACTGAGCAGAAAAGATTTCAAAGGTCACGGGTCATGCGGATCACGAGTCGCTAAGCATTGACTTCTTGCCTGAGGTGATCTGGAGACAGCATTACATATTCAGTGGAAATTTAAAAAGCCAATAAGACGATTTAGTAAACACATTCAGATGATTTTAACAATGTTTAATTTACATACATTTATTGACGTAGTATAACTAAATATCTATTCATTCTGTGGCTTATCTGAGACTCAAAAAATCAAACATATTAATCATGCATTTGTTACTATTTGCGTGTAAACTGCCGATTTCAGGGTGAATGCATCTTTTAATCCTGAATCAATACACATAACCTATTAAAGCTAAATGTTGATAAATGTATTATCTTTCCAAGTATACGGAGATATATTATGGCCATATTATAGCGTAGTTTTAAGTTTTAGCTTCAGTTGTAGGTGTTGTCCCGCCTAATGGAAATGTTGGAATTTACATAAGCATGCACAAACAGCCCGATCAAAAATAAACTACTTAATTGTAACCTAAACCTCACTCGTATCATTACCAAGTAAACATTCATGCGAACACTGGTCTAAGAATTTTGATGACGGTTTTTGAGTCTAACTTGATGAAACTACTAATTTAGGTATGCATGAAAATTGTGAGCTGTTTCATTCGAAAGATGTGGACACAAACAGGAATGTTCTGCTCCCACACGCCAACGTTACGCGAAGTCAGCGAATATCAAGTATTAGTAAATTGGTTCAACGTTTATAAAATACTGCCTGGAAGTCAGTAAACTTAAAAAAGGCAAGTATTTAAAAATTTAAACAGGAATAAATATTTGAAACGCAATTAATGACTGAGGCAGAAATAGCAGAAATTTGCAGGATCAGGATTTGGTACCTTAATACAAAATTCATATAGTTATATGTGTTTACAACTGAAATAGATAAAGATTGAACTTTATCCCAAAATGCGATTTCAGATGAGTACTTAGAATTGTTTTGTTGTTTGCAGCAACCTTTACGGTTATGGTTGCATTACAGCATCATCTGAAAGTGCGAATGAAACACGAAATTACCTAATGTATAACATTCTTCTAATAATTATTAGATATGCATCGCTTTACTCGCTATTGGAACCCATAACAACAGCGACCGCAGCGTTGTTCACACCGTAGTATAACAGTTATTCGATTGGCATGAACTAAACTTTGGTTCATGTTCAACTGCTTTCAAATAGCTATTATTAACACTTACACTCCTGTAATAATGTTGTATTTTCATTTGAATTTTCTATACATTTATGATCTACACCTCACCGTTTCGGTATTGTTATCATCGCACCAACAACCCACCACAATAGTCAGTACATCTGCTTCCATATATTAGCAATGGGCATTGTACATCTTGGTTACCATGTAATCTAGCTGTTGTACATAGTGATCACTCAGAGACGAGTAATATCGACTACCAGTAGTTGTCATAATCACGTAGCGACCAACAACTGATGCTACTAACTGGTTAAGTTATTGTTGTACTTGGTTACTGAATTATGAATTGTTTGTCGTTATGTGTGCAATAATACAACATAAACACTACTGCGATATTTCTATATTTACTTCTCCTACGTGTGTTGTGAAATCATAGTATTTATATTTCAATATTATAACAGTCTGTTTGTTCTTTTTATAGTTTACTCGAGAAGTCATTTGGATTAGTAGCTGTGTGTTAACAGTCGTCGAATATAAGCTGAATAGTGGTTTTCGGCATAAAATTATGATGATTTATAAATCGAGAGTCGAACGATATGACCCGATAATAGGATATTTTTCAGCAGTGTAAATTTCAAAAGTGCTCGGTTTAACGTTGCAATTGTAGTCACTGCCATTAGTGAATATTTGTTTTTACTTTTATACATTAATACAGAGTTGTCTCGGTCAGCGATATCCCAAACTGCCATGAGAATTATACTTTTAATTATCCTATTTGAAAAGAAAATCAAACAGGCACAAACAGACTCAAAATAAGATATTCCGCCGACGTAGCTATGAATAAACAGCTATATTTTAACCTCCACAAGATTGTATAACTCAGAAACGAATGGACATTTGGTTACACAGCGCAGCCTCGCTTAGTGCGAAGCAGCAAAGACAAAACTTTGAACCTATATATTTGCTACAAAATAGTTTTATGGATTATGCTTATTTCTGCAAAATTGCTGTTTTAATAAAAAATGTATTTTCCCGAATTAACAGTAGTAAAGGCCAAACTGTAGTTGGGAATACGGGTATATATTCAGCTATGCGCTTGGTCACTTTTAATTCGTTACCAAGTAACAGATGATAACAAAACAAATATAGGCTGGAATGTTGGTCTAATCTAATATGAGAATCTAGTCGAGCGGAACACTGCATAAACGCACAAATGTATATGACGCCAGGATGTGCCCACTTATTTTCAAGTTAATCTAATAACAATAAAATTAAGAAACGTTCACAAGTTTCGTTACTGATTTTATTGTAGTGAAATTTTGCGATTGCGGCATGCATAAAACGGAATCACATGCCGGTTAATCTATATTATATAGCTGCTACAGAGCAACAGAATTAGTCGTCTTACAGTTAAAAACTTAAACGGTAAATAGTATCTTGCCAAATTTCTATTTTTTAATTGCTGCGTGTTACCAATGACTTGTCATAGGCAACAGGACAAAGTTATAACAACTTACAGTGTTGCTGGCTATTATGGCTTAGCGCTGAATTAGTATCCGAGGGAACATGATTATAATCGAACAGTAGTATAAATTTTAATATATGAATTTTTAGCAGCGCACGTGTTTTGTGGTATAAAAGAGATCCAATATATATTATTTATCGCAATCGAATCACAAAAACTAGCTTTATAATAAGCATTCCAGCCAAGCAAAAAATATTACATACCCCGAATTATGATGGCGTTGATAAAAGGGAGATGACTATCATAATATACAAATACGTGTGCTTTTCCACACTAACTATATTCAGCGCCAAAATACAGTTAGGCCAATACTAACTGTATTTTCCATGAATAACACTGTTGTACTTATTTTGTTCTAGAAAATTTTGAAGCAGCTGAAAAATTGTTCATAGCTAAACAAGAATCAAACAGTTGTTTCGACTGTCTGTATTTAATAATTTATCAAAAACATCCTTGTGTATCTAATTCATCAGTAAAAAGCTAGATGTTATTGGCGCGCGTATATATTCGGTGTTATGTTCGATGAAAACAATGTGCATTTGTAGTTACCAACATTTGTATTGGTCTTTGGATAATAACTAACTTTTAACGTTTATATGTTTCACAGATATCGGGTTGTATTAGAGGATATATTACTATGTAATTTAAACATCATGAACTGAATGGGATTCTGGAAATTCAAACACAGTTCCAAATAAATTCTTCTGCTATCACTGTACCAAATAGAAATCTCTGATGTCGGCAGCACTATATTGAATTCAGGCGGCTTTGCTAACATACTGTCTTTGTGAGCAATTGGAATCGTAATCAAGCGTATTGTTAGCCCTGTTTGTTTATTCGATGTGAATTGTTTTTTGTTTTATAGAGGAGAAGCACCACCCGTGTATTGTACTTCCCGATATTGGGCATCATTTTGGTCGCCTTGGGTTTGCACAAAGCACACATTCTTTGCGAAACACTGGAGATAACTGTTGACCTGAGACTCATGTAACTTGCAGATTAAAGCGGCTGCTTAGAAACAGCAACAAGCCATCATTGCCGCAGTTAGCACACCCGGATTATATTTTATGCGATTCGCTGCTTCGTGGTGTCGATAAGTCGACATGGTGCGAGCTAGGCACGCAGTTGATTAAGGTGTGTCCATCGAATGAATAGTTTGAGGCTCTATGTGTTAATATCATATGGCATTGTGTTTTCAAAATCACATCGCTTTTTCTGTATTTTCAAGATAAGGATTCATTGGCTTAAAAATGTACAAATTAGGCATGCGCACTACTACCAGGGTACCGGGGTACCCGACGTCCAATAGGCGATATGACGGCTACACGGGTTCTACGGGATACAGCAGTCGGGCACCGGGATATTAGTCATTTTGAATATTTACTTAAAGCTTATTTTACGCTGTGTTACCGGAAAATTAAGTGTCTGCGTTACTTAACAAATATAGCTAACCCAAAAACAAGACAAGTGAAGTAGAAGTATGCAGAATATGAACGCTTATTTTTAATGCACGTGATTCAAATGAAATCCAGGTTCCTATTTTGAATAGAGGGATTTTAATCTCGGGCACGACGCTTATTATAATAAAGAAAATAACGAATTGCTATTATTTGTATAAGCTAAAGCTAATCTCTCACAGTTATGTTTCAATAAGTGTAGCAATAAGTAAAGTACCGCATATCAACGTCTTTAATAGTCTTCATTGCAAAAAATATAGAAATTAAAAAGAAAATACAATAATAAAATGAGCGGCTAACTAAAAAGTCTATGTTCTAGAACTCCGGGGTCAATCTGAGCAAATAAGTAAAAATTTAACGAACTCATACCTCATTCCGCAAAATACAACTTTTATATTATAGTTTATCCAGCCTAAAAATAATAGTTAAGTCCGGCCACTAAAGGTGACATGTGCCACGAGGTATCTGCTAAATACAGCGTTTTGCTAAAAGCTTCTATAAAACGTTGGAAAACATGGACAAATACCTTTTTAACAATCTACAATGCTTTTTGTAATCTTAAATTTCATGTACCGTGTGGTCGTCACTTTTCAAGGCCGGTTGCACGGCAACTGATAGACACAGGAGACTAAAAATAAAAAACTTTAAGTGTGTATTCAGCATTAGTTATACACAAACTGATGTAATAAAAATGTTGCATATATTGATGTATTTATGCGGCGTTGACGTTATAATGTCTCCAACGTTTGGAACCTATGTACATCACACAGTGTCAGGCACACTGTCGACATCAGGGTATTTTAGACACCCCACGTTTTTATAAATTTTTTCAAAGGTAGCTAACTAGGGGTATTGTCGATTGTCGCCAGCGTCAAGCACAACGTGTCTTCTTGCAGTTTTATTGACAGTGTACGACATTATTTCATCAACGTTCATATGGCTAGATACAAATATCGAGAATTTTAAAAAGTGCACTGCACAGGTGACTAATAAACCGCATCAGCTACAGAAGGTGTCCATTTCAGTTAATTTGCCCCAGATTGGTAGCTAAGGTTGTGCGCACCATTATAAAGTAATAATGTCTTAGCTAGGGGCGTGTCGTACGCCCTCGGGAATTGATTTACAGTATGGGTGTCACCCTGACTGTCTATACTGAAGGGTCGCGACTACAGGAGACCAAAGTTCCTATGGGGACATTATAACATGAACGCCGCATTACGTATTTAAAAAGCCCAAATACGCAACATTCTTCATGTACAGCAAAACAGTTTAGTCAAATTTGGACTATTGTGTCGGAGCTTTTTAACCCTAAGCTTCTGTGCAACTTTAACTCGATTTGAGTCTAATTTTTTAGTCAATCTGAATCACATATAACGCCATAACATCACTACACGCCGATTAAACATCTTGAACGACGAATACCGCATGGAGGTCTTTGCCTTTCTTTTTAAACTTTTCCATCAGTATTCTCGGTTTGAAGCTTGCCACAGTTATGCTTCACCCGCTTTTGAATTTAAATTGGATATTTTCAATGGGAACAATCTTTCGAAATCTGCTCTCTATGACGCGTTCGTATACCGTGTGACTCAGCAGCTTTATACCCCGTAGTCCTGGCAGTCTTGCGAGTCGTCTTTGTTCTTATATATCTCAAGAGTTCACTACTTTTCCAGTCGTCAGAGATTTTTGGGGATTTCCGACACCTGTTCAGTATTTCCATACCATTACCGTTTCTAATCCATCTTCATTCGTAGCTGTCCATGAATCTTGCCCGGGTGTTATTCGTGCCTATACATTTTCTACTACCCATTACCGAAACATGAGAGATGACTTCAGGTTTCGCGATTTCTTCTACAGGTCCTTTTACTCTCGTATGACGTTCTACCTGGAGTATAGGTCCATCGGGTCATGAGGCTAAAGGATTCGTTCATGAGTTATAATCGTTGTGGTAATAAATATTTGCATTGATGCAGTAAGTAGTAACCAAAAAACAGGATAATCAATCTTTTATCAGAAAATTTAATTGGTTTCTAGTTTGAAATTTGGAACGTCTTACGGTGCACCTTGCATGGATTAGTATTTGTCGCAATCTGTTAATGATTCCTAAGGCGACGGTTACCCTTCACTACAACTAGAAGGGACATGTATATGCGCCGATATTTAAGTTCGGGAAGTGGAGGGGTCAAATCTAGTTTTTGCAGAATTATAGTTTATTTAGCCAAACCCAATGGTAATAATATCTATTTATGGTTGCATTATAGAAAATATATATTAAAATATTGTAATATAAATTTTATATAATGGTGCAGTTTCCTTTTCTGCTTCCGAAGTTGTATTCTTTTCATTGGCCGAATGGCTCAGTCTGTGCAAGGCTAATCTAATGACTTTTGGTGTTCCTCCACACCATTTTCGTTGGTCACCATGTACATGTCAGAGAGCAGTGTTGTACGGTACTCCGGATAAAAGGTTTCTTTTAGCTCGACGCCATTACAACCTTGTTGCAGACTTAAACTGACTTATTTACAGATTTGGATATCTAATTTGAACGTCGAAGACACGTAAATTAAAGGTGATACACTGGCTTACGGGACCAGTCAGTTTGTGTCGAGTACCGGCCCAGGATAGCTATTTACTACACGATGTTTGTGCCTAAGATAAACATTTAGTCATATTTCTTTTCTTTCCCTGTAATTCTCTTATGATCCATAAGGTGGAGTTCCTTTTACCAGTAATTCCCATTGTATCCGATGCTATAAGAAATGCAAAAGTTATGGAAATTGAATACATTCTGTTAGGCTTCCAACAACGCCAACGACACGATAAATATTCAAAAATTTGAGAAACTCATAATTTTATTCAATTTTCCTAAAATGTTGCTCTTTTTTCCAGATTTTTTGCTACTTCTCTCCTATCGTTGCTAAAACGTTCCCTAATTTTTGTCAATCTGTGCCAAAGTTTAGCCAATTTTTCCTAAATTTTGCCAAATTAGCGAAAATTTTTGCTGCCTTCGGCGCCCTTGTGGCAGCTAAATGTGGCTTGAGGTGGGGGTGGAAAGAGGAGGCCTCCGACCCTCAGGGTAATAACCCCTTACGGACAACTATGCTCTCTAAACATTGTCCAGTCATTTCTTCCAGCCGGAAAACTTTGCGTAACTGTTGGTAACTAAAGATGTGGCTAGTACAGCTGGAATAACACACCCTAAGAAGAATAACCCCCTACCGACAACTACGCTTTCTAAACATTGTCCAGCCATTTCTTCTTGCTGATAACTTTGTATAACTAAACATGTGGCTTGTGCAGATGGACCCCCCATGCTCAAAGAGGAATATCCTCTCTTCCTACGGACACCCATGTTATCTAAACGTTGTCGCTTAATTTCTCATTGCTGGAAAGAAAACTTTGTGTAACCACACATGTGGCTCGATTAGCTGGAATAACACACTCTAAGGAGAATAACCCCCTACGGACAACTATGTTCTGTAAACGTTGTCCAGTAATTTCTTCCTACTGGAAGACTTTGTGTAACTAGACATATGGGTCGCACAGCTGGACCCCCCATTCTCAACACGGAAATGTGCACCGCTGACTATATATATACAATTGCTTGAAAAACCGCAATGCTTTTTATTCTGCAGTTTCTGTAATAAATAATTGATCTATCCCAAGTAACTTCGGACATCAACATACATTTTAGAACGTTAAATGCAGCGGCTATAGCTACTTGTCATTTAAAGTAAAAAAACCAAGTAAATTAGATAATGCGCAACACTACTTTAGTTTGCAATATTTCTTTTCGCCATAAATGTCACTAGATGAATTTTCAGTATTGAGTGGACTACGGCATTCGGCTTATAAAATTATGGCATATATCTGCTGTAGAACAGCACAAAGTAAATTATAGTATAATTCAAAGGTTGACAAAAACTGGACTTAATCTGTCGCCAAGTATATCTGTGGAAAACAAGCTTCATTTCGACCAGAAATAGTTTCTAGTTTCCGATTTGCGGTTGTAGAACATAAAGACCAAGTTATTCCATACTTCAAACTACACAACTATGGCAACATCCTACTTGCATAGAGAGAAAGATATGTGTCGCAATATTATACTTAAACTAAAGTGTTATATATTATTTAAATGTCACACGCCGAAATCAAATTAATTGTTGTAACACACGAAGTCATGTCCGGAACACCGGTAGAAAGCGACTAAGGTGGAACTATGTGGGGCACTGCCCAGTACTACTCTACAGGTTTAGCAACACAGCCAGTGTAGGTTTGCAGCTAATAAAACAAACGTGTGTAAACAAGTTAAATAATGTTGTGTGACCATCGTTTATGCCAAACAAGAAAGAAATTTACCTAGAAAGATTTTTAAAACTTCACTTTCTCGCTCATTTTTAAATTTAGGTTCAAAGATCGAACAAGGCTGGTACAACAATAGTTGCATAACACTAAAACGGGGTTCTTTTTGAGAGCATTTCTCGATCTGATAGATCTACCAAAGGTTATTACTTAAAAAGTGAGGGCCCCCAAGTCAAAAATCAAAAATTCTCAATTTATGGCCGTCTTGTGGGACTTTTGAGCAGAAAATTATTGAAGCAACTAAACATAAACTAGCAACTTCTATTACGTGTCGAATACAAAATTTCGCAGATTCGTCAATCAAGTGGCTACTAGGTATAATACAGACAAACAAAATAATATTTACCGAATTAACAGATATTTGAGAAAACTCTGCTCGCTGCGCTCAATCCGATTCAATGTCAATCATTAATTAATTTATTTTACTCTGAATATGCTTATGATAGACAAAAAGATATAAATATATCTTGTAATTTTCAACTATAAAAGATTAGAAATATTGACTTGCAACGTTTCTTTAGCATCGTATCGAAAATCTATTTTAGTTCCAATTCGCTTGAAAATTTAATGACTTTATAAAATAAAGCCAGCTCTGTTAAAAGGAGTGATATTCTTTAGGTCTTGTATATTACCGACCACAGCACGACGAGTTTGTTTTTGATCTAACCCATCCCAGAGATTTGTAATTCATATGGTGTGTCATAAACATGACCCACTGGCCGCCAGTTCTTGGACAACTGGCTTGGAACCCCGCCATTTTCTTGATCCGCCACAAAGCTGTGCGCAAGTTCGTGTATCCGCAGGTACCCACGGGTCGGCCGGTTATGGGTTTGAATTAGGATCTCGCCGATAGCGGATACCCGGGGGTTGCGGGCACCTCTGACATGCATAATCCTGCATTTCCAGCAGTAAGTGCTATTGACAAAATGTCTAACTGGTTCCGTTTGTTTAGCAGCATCAGAAAGACATAATGGACCCGTTTAGTGAGCCAAGTCTTGAAAACTTTGTGGATGTTTTTAGCTCCCACAGTTTAAATTATATGCTAGAAGATTTAAATTAGTAGCCACGTCATGGTTCCCTTTAAATTTATTACACAGTGGCAGTTGTCATCGAATAGGCTAAACTGTTCAATTTATTGAATAGCTGCTTTTAAAAATGAAAGATTTGTTTTTAGTATGAGCCATCTTTCAGTGGATACCAAGCCGAAAACTAAGAGATTCATGGAATCGACGCTCTAACCAATTTCACAATATCTTTAAGCAGGAGAACTTTCGCTTAAAGTATCTATTTGATCGGTAAGACGTTCGTGTTGAAAGTTGATCACTTTCCCTGTTGTGTTGCACGGGCGCAAAGAATTTGCTAGTGTGAAGATAAATTCAGAAGAATAAAATCAATAATGATAAACTTCCTACAGACCAAATATAAATATATAATTTTTGGTCTTCGCGGGCCTGAAATATATCTCCCATACCCAGCGGGTATAGGCCTAGTGGCCTCCAATTTTATCGAGCACTTGCGGGCTCAAAACTTTTGTTGCACCGGAACACCTCTGAACCACCAAATTAAAGCGCCCAGATCCTTCGGCAACCAAATTGTAACCTCCCTAGTTCTTGACCAAGAACTTCAGTGAAACTAAATTTAACATACATAAGAAGTAACTAATTAAAACCACTATTTTCATCTCCGTTAGAATTTGGAAGTAAACGAGGAACTCCAGATTTTTTCGCAGGACAGTCATAGTGGTATATATCTATTTTCTATTATCTACTAAATATATTGAAACTGCAATCAAATTCATGCTTCAAGAAAACCATTCTATTTAAAACTTCAGATTTTTTCGCAGGACACTCATAGTTTTATATATCTATTTTCCATTATCTACTAAATATATTGAAACTGCAGTCAAATTCATGCTTCAAGAAAATCATTCTATTTATAAAAAACGTGCCAATTTTATGACAAATCCAGTACTAATTTTACACCACTTTAATTAAATTTTAGTTTCAGCTGCTAATTTTATCACAATTATTTAGTAATCCTGGCAATACCAATGCTAGCAATTTTATTGATACCATCAGCGAGATGATAGCCCTAATTTAATAAATATATTTCTTTCGAGTTTATTTGACTTATTTTAAAGTTATATGCTCGAAGTTAAATTATTGTTTAGTAAAACTCTTCCATTGCGAACGCAGCAAAAAACACAAACATTATGGTAAAGCATAGTATTATTCGCTGATAATGGATGGTTTCACGAAGTTTCGAACAACAATGCAGCGTATAAGGCTGAAAATGTAAACAATATCTTGGCGTACTTCGATGCCGATTGTAGCTGAAAATGAAATATTACAACGCAAACTGAGCATTGGAGAAATATTACAACGCAAACTGAGCATTGGATTCGTGGATGTCTAGTGGAACAGTTCGACCTATATGTGGTCATTAGCAATTTTGACCTGGGTCTGTATTTAAACGTTGCAATTTGTATTTATTAGTTACAAATCGTGGTGTATATAATGTTTCTTCATATTCTGACATTTTTAAACCATGTTTCATACACTTAATATGTTGTTTCTGCGAAAGTGTTGTATTGCATCTACTTCATAGTTGTTATAGTTGATTTGTTGTGCAATACCTACATATAGACGAATTATGATTTAAATATTTTCAAGTAACAACCTAAGCTTAATGAATTTGCTTTACTTCTCAATAATTCCAAATGAAATTTAGAACTTGTTTGTCTTTTGATAGATTACTCTAAATTCATAAAAAGCATGTATAGTCAAACAAGCAACATCGATGTTTTTTCGTGTTTGTTAAAATTTATAAAATCAACTAATCAACGATGATACTAGTTACCGTGGAAGTTTTCAATTTTGGTTTGAAATTTTCAATATTGTTGGAAAATAAAAATTAAGAAATGCAATCTAGCTAGTAGTGTGCTTTTATAGCATATAAATAGAAAAAGTATAAGTACTGCATTATGATACAGAACGTATAAACTTTCGTAAATGAAGCAACACTTTTGAACTTGAGCTGCATATATGACACAAACTTATGTGCGTACATGCGCACAAATACATCGAGTTACCTTATGTTTGTGGCTGCGTCAGGCAGAGACATTGGTTTCATGTTTGCCAAGCTACGAATTGCACCGCTGCGGGAGCACAAAACTGCGTCGTGACAGATGATGTATTTTAGAAAATCCGGTACCCGGAGTCTAGACACTAGGCCAAGATAGTTCACGGTAAAAGTCTCGGATTCAGCACATAGTCTAAACGAGATAACTAGTGCTATTTGTTTAACAATATTTCCTAGTGAACAAGTGGCGAATTTCAAGCTTACTACGGAGTTGAGAAATATATAAAAGAAAATATGAATTTTATCAAGTTAAGATAAGGGTTAACAGCTGAATTCTGATCTGCGAATTATCTCGCTCAATGGTCATCGCGCCAAATGCCAATATAGGCTTAATACATAACCTCTGTACAACTTTTTTAAATAAATAAAGTTCGTAATTGAGGCTACTCTCTATGAATACGTACGCTTAAATATATAAGTAGCGTTTTCTGTATACTGGTGTAGCAATTTTCAGAATTAAAATATAGCCCACTCAATTTCCCCAGCTTTAGCAAATCATAATTTATAGTTTTAGACACAAAGACTTGTTAGGCTTAAGCTAATGTTTGTTAAATATTGTTTGTGTTTCAGAATATTATATATAATTTTTGTATGTAGTGTTTAGATAATAGATTTCTAGTATCTGTTGTGGATACTTTGAAACTGCTCCACTGATAATGATATGCCAAATTACTCTCTTGTAAAGTGTATTGTGTTAATTGTTATATGTTCAGTAGTGTATCGGAATATAACTCAATTTAGTAAGCATGTGGTATTTATAGGAAAAATTTTATCTGTTGTTGTTTACAAACTTCTCCTTCAGTGATAGTGTTATGATAGCTGCTCAACATTCTCTTCGTGTAGCACTAATTTCTGCTAGCACTAGATTTATTTATTTTTCTTGATTAACCGGATCCATGCCACAAAAATTTGCTACATTAAGCACAGGTTCACAGACGATTGCAGATATCGTTAAGAATTGCTTTGCAATACATGTCGAGTGACCCCGTATCCATCCCTGATATTCAGCGCAATACAGTAATTCTCAGCGCCGAAACCAGAACATATTCTGATCTCCATAGCTCTGCGATGGAGAGCTCACTGCAATATTCCTCGAAATGTGAAGACTCTAGTTAGAGAAATAGAATATTTATGACGGTAAATGATATAGTTACTATCCAGCGGTGGATCCAGGAAATTTGGCTGCTCCCTGATTCAACCTTTTCTCGCAAACAGCGATATTTATTCCGGTCTACACAGTCCTCTGTTAATGCAATCAGATTTCATCCTTGACAAAACGTGTTAGAATGTGCAAAAACTCTATCCAATTTGTCAATTTATCATCGCCTAAAATTGTCTTCACGAGGCCCACAGCCAACGGGCATTGCAACACGTAGCCAAAAGCCGATGTTCGGATTTGGAACGGAATTCCCTCTTCAACATATATCCGCACTTCTGTTATGATTACAGGATTCAAGCCGGTTTTAGTGAGACTAAAAAGTTATCATACCTCAAAAGATAAATTATCACAATCATCGTTTTTGGCACCGTAAAAATTTGGACTTCAACAAGGAATTTTAGAGCTTTTAAAGTTAGAGTTAGAAATAATTCCGGTTCAGCCAATTCCCTGGTTGTCTTTTAGTCATCAGAAAATTTTGTTGAAACGTGGCAAAAGTAAGCCACTTAACAAGCACAGGCTGAGCATATTTACCTAAATTTATAGTTACCGATGTATTCATCTGCAGTAAAGTTGGCCATTACCTATGCGTGAGTTTACTTTAGGTGCGTACACTTGGGTTGCTCTGTTGTCAAGCCAGTTCAGTATCGTGAAGGAGATCAATGTACGGGAACAAAAATTTCCCTTATGTACGCATACAAAGGTTCGTGATATCGCAACATGTCGCTGCTGTTCGCGGTCGATATCTTCTGATTTATCATCGCATCTTTCTGACCGAAGATACGAGAAAACACGATTATCAACCTGGTATTTGCGTATACTACAATACACATATAGGCCGTAAACATAGATGTCCTATTCAGCATGCAATTTGTTGAACGCGGACAGCGATACGAAATGGAGATATTTGCGCTTAATACGCAAATTCCATTCGTACATAGTAGAGCTCTTGTTCGCGTTCACTAAAGTTCCAATACCGATGGAAGAAATGAGAAAGCGGACTACGCAGTTCGTGATTTTAACAAAAGAACAATCATGGTGTATGCACCTAAGTGGACTGACATAGTTAACTAATTTTTTGAGATCACACTTTAATAATCTAAAATTGTTCGATAATATATTGAACTATATAATGTGTGCACATCCACACTGTGGTTTGAGTTAAGTTTTCTTTGTTTAAGCATTCCCATTATGTGCCTTTGGTGTTTGTGTGTAAATTCTTGCTTTATGTGCTGTTATCTGCTAATGTTTTCGTAAAGCAAATCACAATCTCCGGGCTAGCGAGTGTATGATAAAATAGCACTGAAGCTGAAACGGCAAATTTCATGATAATTATATGTTTACACCAAAACATTCCTGAACAGCACGTATCAAACAATTAGTTTGGTGTTTGGCATGTTGCACTTATGTTAGGTATGTGTTTGTGACCAACCGCGATAATACTATTCATAGTCCCACATTCATACTCCTAACTCTTCTTATATTTATTATATCACATTTTAAATATACAATGTCAAGATCATGTAAAACTTGTCCACGACATGAAGTCTCACTAAATTAGCTGGTTGGTTTTGTAATGCAGCGAGAGGTACTGTGCCTAGCAGTAAATCTGGTTTTCTTTGCAAAACCGTGTGTGATTTCCCGATATTTGAAAATTACTTTGCTGTTTATGACTCTTTTGCGTTAGAAAGACATGGTATGCAGCACCATGTCTTAATTTTCCAACACCCCAGTGGAAGTGGTTCTCCTTGCACGCAATACGGTTTAATATGTTAAAGACCTTTAAACACTGTAAATTTTACACTTGTTGAAATTTTTTATTTTTAACACTCTGCCACTCCAGGTTCAAATCCTTTCGACATAATACTTCTGTATAAGTTATATTTTAAAATTACTTTGCTGTTTATGACTCTTTTGCGTTAGAAAGACATGGTATGCAGCACCATGTCTTAATTTTCCAACACCCCAGTGGACGTGGTTCTCCTTGCACGCAATACGGTTTAATATGTTAAAACCCTTTAAACACTTGTAAATTTTACACTTGTTGAAATTTTTTATCTTTACACTCTGCCACTCACTTAGCTCTCTTTTTCTACATAAAGCTTCTGTATAATATATTTGAAAATTACTTTGCTGTTTATGACTCTTTTGCGTTAGAAAGACATGGTATGCAGCACCATGTCTTAATTTTCCAACACCCCAGTGGAAGTGGTTCTCCTTGCACGCAATACGGTTTAATATGTTAAAGACCCTTAAACACTGTAAATTTTACACTTGTTGAAATTTTTTATCTTTAACACTCTGCCACTCGAGGCTCAATTCCTTTCGACATAAAGCTTCTGTATAAGTTATATTTTAAAATTACTTTGCTGTTTATGACTCTTTTGCGTTAGAAAGACATGGTATGCAGCACCATGTCTTAATTTTCCAACACCCCAGTGGAAGTGGTTCTCCTTGCACGCAATACGGTTTAATATGTTAAAGACCTTTAAACACTGTAAATTTTACACTTGTTGAAATTTTTTATCTTTAACACTCTGCCACTCGAGGTTCAAATCCTTTCGACATAAAGCTTCTGTATAAGTTATATTTTAAAATTACTTTGCTGTTTATGACTCTTTTGCGTTAGAAAGACGTGGTATGCAGCACCATGTCTTAATTTTCCAACACCCCAGTGGAAGTGGTTCTCCTTGCACGCAATACGGTTTAATATGTTAAAGACCTTTAAACACTGTAAATTTTACACTTGTTGAAATTTTTTATCTTTAACACTCTGCCACTCGAGGCTCAATTCCTTTCGACATAAAGCTTCTGTATAAGTTATATTTTAAAATTACTTTGCTGTTTATGATTCTTTTGCGTTAGAAAGACATGGTATGCAGCACCATGTCTTAATTTTCCAACACCCCAGTGGAAGTGGTTCTCCTTGCACGCAATACGGTTTAATATGTTAAAGACCTTTAAACACTGTAAATTTTACACTTGTTGAAATTATTTATCTTTAACACTCTGCCACTCGAGGCTCAATTCCTTTCGACATAAAGCTTCTGTATAAGTTATATTTTAAAA
This sequence comes from Trileptium ribeirensis, assembly GCA_030248225.1. Lineage (NCBI taxonomy): Eukaryota > Metazoa > Nematoda > Enoplea > Enoplida > Thoracostomopsidae > Trileptium > Trileptium ribeirensis. The sequence goes on from JASANE010010811.1 coordinate 21,262, forward strand.
TTACTTTGCTGTTTATGACTCTTTTGCGTTAGAAAGACATGGTATGCAGCACCATGTCTTAATTTTCCAACACCCCAGTGGAAGTGGTTCTCCTTGCACGCAATACGGTTTAATATGTTAAAGACCCTTAAACACTGTAAATTTTACACTTGTTGAAATTTTTTATCTTTAACACTCTGCCACTCGAGGCTCAATTCCTTTCGACATAAAGCTTCTGTATAAGTTATATTTTAAAATTACTTTGCTGTTTATGACTCTTTTGCGTTAGAAAGACATGGTATGCAGCACCATGTCTTAATTTTCCAACACCCCAGTGGAAGTGGTTCTCCTTGCACGCAATACGGTTTAATATGTTAAAGACCTTTAAACACTGTAAATTTTACACTTGTTGAAATTTTTTATCTTTAACACTCTGCCACTCGAGGCTCAATTCCTTTCGACATAAAGCTTCTGTATAAGTTATATTTTAAAATTACTTTGCTGTTTATGATTCTTTTGCGTTAGAAAGACATGGTATGCAGCACCATGTCTTAATTTTCCAACACCCCAGTGGAAGTGGTTCTCCTTGCACGCAATACGGTTTAATATGTTAAAGTCCTTTAAACACTGTAAATTTTACACTCTTTGAAATTTTTTATCTTTAACACTCTGCCACTCGAGGTTCAATTCCTTTCGACATAAAGCTTCTGTATAAGTTATAATTTATGCCATGTGTTTTCATCGGACCTAACGCACTGTGTATTTGTTTCTTTTGTCGCAAATCATTTGCTTCAAATCAAATCTTGAAATACTTGCTGTGCGAATATGCAGTCATAATATTATGTAATATATTAATGCAAAAAATGTAAGCAAACTACTTACGCTGCAAACCATTATTGCTGTCAAATAATAATCTTGCATTGGGATTTCTTTGAAAAGCAATTTGTATGTATATTCGTGGTTTATGTCAATTCAAAATAAACAGTGAAACGTATATGTTGAAGAATCGATAGCCGCTACAAACGCGAATTTTTTAAAATCACCTAGAAAATATAATTTTTGCTAAATAACTGCGAGTGACTAGCTGTAAACATACATGGTAGATTCCATGATTGTTCATGCTGTTTAAAAATGTTATTAAATCAATTTTAATTACCTTTTATATCCTGGCCTGATATGTGATATAATTTCATACTGCTCAAATTAATACTTGTGTCGCAGTTTTTGAAGTACCATTAGATATTGTATGTTTTAGCATGGTACGTTGCAGCTATCCAATTGCGCAATATTTAGCAGCCTTTTATGTGAATACAGAACTTCTCTGATACGACTTATAATACCCAATCTGACAAAATATATAGTAATTCGATGATTGTAGTAAACAACCAGAAATATCACACGAAACTAGTTCTTAGCAGTCGAGGTAATTATTTACTGATTTTATTTCTAGTTTGCCAGAGGCGTCACGTAAACTTCAGCTAAACATGTTCATACAACTCGCTATGAAGATCTTTTATGCTTTTGTATTTTATCTCAATTGGCGTAAATATTTCACTTGCACCGTAATGCTAAAATTATGTCATTTTTATTGTTGTGTGCGAAGTCTGAAGCAAAGTCCCAGGGAGGAAAGCGGATACGACGGTGGGGTGGGGGCAGGTCGTCACCAGGAGGAGATCACGCTGTCGGCATGAAGATAAATGCTTGAAAATATTTGGAACTTAAATTTTCAATTTTTTTGCCACTCATTTTACCAATTTCTCTCTGCCTTTTGCCATTTTTTCCTAAATTTTTTTCCAAAATTTTGCTGATTCTTATCCGATTTTTGCACTATTTTGCCATCGGGGGATGTGTGTGGGTTGGTGAATGATGCGGAGATTTAGGGGATCAAGCTACGTCCCATCAAAAGATCAGCGAGACCCTTGATGAGGAGGGGACGAAGCCTCGGGGAGGGGAGTAATACCCCGTGTCTCCGTAATATAAACATGTACGGTTCTTTAACGAACCAAACAGAGTAACACATTTCAGATAACTCAGAGACTTGTAATGAAGCCACCAGCTTCCGTTGGCACTATCTTTGGGTTGACAAATATGGAACTTCTATGCAAGCTGGCGTTAAAAGGTTAAAATAAACTTCTCTTTAAATTATGATGTTTGTTTCGTTCTAACGAAGGTTAGCAAGTCAGCATCCTAAAAATGAAGAAATAGCATACAATTTTGTCCGAAATGTGTTTGAAGCTTTAAAGAAGTCTTCCTTGGAAAATTTTGCTATAATGTCGAACATTTTTGCATTGTTTTTGCGCAGTGATTAACTCTGCAAAGTAAGTTTTTTCTAATCCTAGTCGGCCAGTGACAAAAGTGAGCACAAGCAACTTTATGTCGTTCGTAAACGGAAAGCTTGATTTAAAGCATGCATAAAACTGCGGTATCTATACAATGTGTATAAAATATATTTAAGGAAATGTAAACAGTTTAACGTCGCAGTTCGATATTGATGGCTTTCGATATAAGACTGCAAGTTCATTGTCAAAACATCAAACATGCTAGCTTTGTCTTGGTAGCTGAGGTTTTGCGAATTTTTGCGCAAATTTCGAAGATATTCATGTGTCAACCAGTGGCGTCAAAGTACACATAAAATTTGTCGTTTAAAATTCATTGGTAATAGTTCAAAATGCCATACTTACTACTGGTATTCCTCTGCAGTAAAGCTAATGTTTGCACATAACTATGCTTTTTCGAGCACCTACTATTGTTATTACTTGTTGGTGTTAGTGTTAATATTGTTTTATCACTCATTTTTCTTTATTGCACCATAGTTTTATGACCGTTAAGGACAGTTTAACTTATTTATATCCATTTGACACACATCAACGGCTGTGATAATAGTGTATATAGCGTTTGGTGATTATATTGTATTCGATTACATATTGTTCAGTTGCGTGATATTTCGATAAACCGAAAGGTTTTCAAACTTAGACTTGGTCTCTGCCAGCTTTTATATAGTATAGACGTGTCCCTGTATATGCAGAATTCAAAAACTTCTCTAACCGCAACAATAGAAGATACGTTATAAACCAAGCCGCTGAACATGTTTTTCTAAATTTTAATACTTTCAAACTTAAACTGCAAATGTATTGAAGTAAGTCACTTTTACATTTAAAAATTAAATAGCTTTCTTCTTACGAAAATTGTCATAATGCAATTAAATTTTCCCACAAATTGTCTATCTATTTATATATCCACTTTTATGAACACTCGCTACATGAATGTCTCGCTATAATCGATTCATTTGCTTTTATCTAGTACTATCATATCAACGAAATATCACTTATGTTATTCAGGTATTCACTGTATTAGCATATTACCAAAATGTTGTACTTTAATTATCGTTATACCACATTCTCTTGAAAGTTTAGTATATATATTACATGTTGACTCAGCATAATATACTCTATCCTCATACATGAAAATTTTTTCCAATAGAAGCTAGTGGTTATAACAATGAGATAAACGCCGACGATATGAGCTGCTTAATTGGCAAAAAGATGTAGTGGTTTAAGTGCCGAAACGTCGTTTCAGACCATACAGGAATCTCAGCGAGAACAGGCACAAGCCTGAACAACGCCCAACTTCACATGTTCTGCAGTATTTCAACATACTCCGGCAAATTCAGATAATTTCTCCATTGTTAGCCGAATTAATAACCTAGGACCCTATTCAGAACCTCTTCTTAGGATCCTGGAAAACCTATTAATAAGGCAAAACCGACCGAAGCTAAACGACGTTTCAGCACTTAAACCACTACATCTTTTTGCCAATTAAGCAGCTCATATCGTCGGCGTTTATCTCATTGTTATTACATTATTATTGTGGCATTTGTTATATATTGTAAGCTAGTGGTTATTGTAATATGTAATTTGTGAAATTTTGGTGCAAGTCTAGTAATTCAACAGCCGATCAAACTATTTGCTGGCTAATAAGAACTTATTTTTGCTACAATTTGTAGGTAGTGCCGATTTAGCTCAAATGTTCATATTGAATGTGACCTTCAACACGATAGAAGCTAATGGTGAATATAATACTTTATTTGTGAAATTTTGTTACTACTCTACTAATGCAACAGCCGATCACGGTATTTGTAGGCTAATAACAACCCGTTTTTGCTACAATTAGTAGGCAGAACCGTTTTGGCTTATATTTTCACACTGAATGTGACCTGTAACGGCTTGCTCACGCGGGTGACACATTTGTTTTGGAGATTTTAATAACGTTGGAATGATATATAAAGGTAAACATTTACTGAAAAACGATTTATTCGAAAATTTTCAGCACCAATGGCAGCCTTTCAAAAATGTAGTTGTAATAGAGAAAGTTTAAATTAGTAAAAATTTACAGTAAATATGAAAATTTTAAGCAATTTGAAACTGGAAAAATTTAATCTCCTTGACGAACTAAGTGAAATGGCACCACAAATATAGGTGTTTATAAAAATTGCAATGTTCAGGCTGCAAGCGTATAGTCTAACAATCATTTTGTTATTCACGAATATAACCTGTTAAAAGTGACCCGCTTTAGCTCATATTTGCTCATAGTACATATATATTGCGTTATATACAATACATGATACAGCGGGACAATGGCAATGGAACTTTCAATTTTATTTGAGTTCGCATAAAATTATAAATGTAAAGAATCGTGAAAGCTAAAAAGCCAACACTATCAGCGCTGCATCTAGCATGTAAAATAGCTTTACACAAATTTTATTTGACTATTCCAACAGGTTGTAAATATTTCTTTAATTAACAGACTTCAAATTCACAAAGACAAAAGTTAAGGATTTAGCTCAAAATTAAAAAAGTGGTTTAGCGATATAACCGTTTACGGTTTAAGATATGTTTATTATTTTTCGAACTAACCTAATGCAGATGACAAGTGTGTGCTGGCAAACATTTCTATAATGCGAGAACTGAAACAAGCTGTGTGGGAAACAACAATGGTCACATCATAAGACGAAGTCAAATTTACTCAATTTAAAGCGCTTTAATTGAAACTGACTTAAATGAATTTTTAGTAAATCTATGGAAGATTTTACAATGTCAATTTTAGGAGGATTTATTTACAACGCTAAGTTTACCAATACGAATTTACTAGCGAATTTAATCAAGTTTTATGTGAACTGATATTGATTAAAGTTAATGCATGAGTAAACTTAAGGTGTGCCCCTTACCATCCCGTTTTGTCATTAGCGATCGGCGATCGCTTGTTTGGCGTACCTTCCATCCTTCAACATGACAAAGAACATAAAATAGGGGTTTTGGGCAAAGCATCCAAAACGTTAAGTAGCACAAAATTGCCCTATTAACAATTACTTCAAAAACATTAAGTAACAGATTTATGAACGTTTGGCATTTGAACTGGAAATTTTTTATTTTATTATCGAACGAAAATTTCCACGTTTAATGTTTTAAAACCTGCACATCATGTGTAATGTTCGCGAATTACACGTATTATCAAAAAACGAAATGTGTTAGCGTAACGAAAAAACGCGGAATGCTAGTTACCACTCTGTGCGTTGTGGAACAAATTTGTGGTCAAATAGCAAATAAGTGCATTGTGTTAGCGAACAGATATTACACCGTTTGCAATCAGTCGCTCTGTGTTCGCGAATGGAAATTTTTGAATTTAGAATTGGCTATTGCAATGAACGTTGTGTTCGCTAACAGCGCTTGGACATAGTGTCAAAAGGGGATTGTAGGGGCGCAGCTTAAGTTTACTCATGCATAAGTGAATTCAAATTGAGTACCCGATATATTCCTATAGGTATGCGATTTTACTTAACCGAGTAAGTAAAAATTCAACAAACTTTTTTATTGTGTTGTTCTGAAATGTATTTCCATTATGTTTTTAACTTGTCTGTGGACCCATCTTTTGTCGCTGTAACTGCATGATATTTTGTATATTGTTTTGCTCAAACATATAAATTTATTGTACAAGCGTGGTATTGCTTTCGTATCGCCCGCTAATACCATGTGTTCGACAACGAATTTATTATAAATGTGTTGAGATTGTGTTAAGCAATGCAGCAGTAAGATTCTTACAAATGACTTTGCATATGATTTAACATTTTTACAATTTAATCCGCCGGTATGTGAGTGCAGGTCTCATTGCACTACATTGCCACACAAATGCTTACATATTATATATGCTGTCAATACACATATTACTTTTACTAAGGTGTATATGACTTTTATATAGTACATATTATATGTATTGTTTATTATGTGCGTTATAATCATATTGCACTTACACACCGGCGGTAAATTGGCAATTTAGTAGCTTATGTGAAAATGCTTAATTTTATATGTACGCAGTTTATTAATTTATTTTAGTGACATGTGTGTAGTAAATGGAATAGAATTCAGCATATAATATGTATATATTTATGTATATCTGCAGTATTGCAATTTATAACTATATTTATGTATATATTTATGTATATAAATATGTATACATTTATGTATATCAGCAATATTGCAATTTATAAATATATTTAGTGAGTGCACTATAGGTTGGTTATTCCTTTGTTAAGTGATTTCCCGATGTCAAAACCGATATCAGCGCTCAAATTATGGTTTAACTTTGTCTAGGCGTGCACGATTTGCGATAAAACAATTCGTAGATGCTGGTCGCGCTTACTGTTTTACGATTAGGAATTAATAAATTAGTGACCGGGTGCAATAGAAAACTGGACTGCGGTCATGTTTTTATCGCATGCAATAATACGCTGATACACCACCAGTAATGTTATGCGATTCGACACGTAATTTAATATGATCGAATAAACGTGCGAAATCTGCAAATGTATGCTTATTCAAACTGTGTTCGTATACGACGGAGCTCATTTTCGCGTTCGTTGTACTGCTAATAACGAATTTTACGTTTGACCGCGAATAATGCTATTTTCGTAAAAAACGTAATTGCAAAACATATTCAGATTAATGCATATACAACACCGCATGCGTGATTCATGCAATATGAAATTTCCAAAGCCGACTTTTATTAATGTATAGTTAAATAAATTGTGTTGCTGTTAACCGTGATAAGAAGTTAATTCATTTAAAGCAAAACAACTATCAAAAGCATCAGAGTAATAAAGATCAAGCATCAAGGCGTTAACCGGAAAAGGCTTTTCCAAAAAATATCGTTTTCCTTGTAAAATACGAGAACATTTTGATGCCACAGTAAATATGTTTTCATAAACATTTGTCACTCAAGCATTTGTTTCTCATATTCATATTGGATCATTGAGTCATAACATAATGCGCGACTAAACTTAAGTTAACTCCGCTAACCATTCTATTTTGCGATTCCCGAAGTGGAATCCACAATTATTGTTACGGGACAAATAGGATACTCGATTTGGTTTATTGTTAGCACAGCCTTCGAAATTTCCATTCGATTTAGGACAGTTCTGTAGCATTTTATTGTGTTGAAATAGGACTCGGCTCTGGTCGCGGACAAATTTAATGTAACTGTGACGTCATAAGCGGAACGTCCCTATGATTTATCAGTTAGTGTTCGCGAACAAAAGCCTTGTTAATTGAAATGCGACAAAATTCTGTTCGCGAACAAATTTGATATTCACGAACAAAAACTAGCATTTTCTGACCTAAAACAAAATGTTCGGTGACGAAATTTTTTACAAAAAACAAAATAGGATGGTTAGCGGGGTCATTTTAGGTTTAGTTGCGCAAAATTTCTCGGTATAAAACACCATGTTATTTGCAGCCAAACAGATTCACCAATAACAATCATCAATTGTGTTAACATATGTGCTTAAATAACTAAATCTAAATAGCTCGTGAAATCGTAGCTATAAGAAATCCTTTAACTTCTAAGCTGGCTAATATTTTCGCAGTATCTACGTTTATAACCGTTGGTCTGAAAATCCTACGTCACTACAACCATTAATTCGTCCATTGCTGCTGCGTTAGTTTCAAGTGCTTGACACGTGTGCGAAAGTAACGCAGATGGAACAACTGAATATGATGGGACACTGATGGGGTCTAAAAGACTATGATAGTGAATTGCAATGATAACGTATTAAGCTTGAAAACATGTTTTTGTTTGGTGGAAATCGTATAACATTCACAGCAAAATTACTTAGCTACTATCATTACTAATAGAGTGATAATTTCTATTTGCTGCAGTGTTTACATCTACACATAACTCTCAGCTAGCCAATCAGCTTTTAGGGAGTGACGTTACTAATGCGAATACTCTATAGTGTTTCGGTATACATATTGTAATATTAGTAATGTAGTGTCATTCTTTGAAGCATTTAGAGAAACATTTTGTGCGATGAATAAAAACAATTACTCCGACAGAAATTTCACGATGACGGTCAATGCTACGCTGCTGTAAATATAGGTATCTGTTGTCACTGCTGTATTACCTATAAACAGTAATTTCGACATACAAATCACATCTTTTAGAGCAAAATCAAAACAGAATACATTATGTTATAGTCATACTTGTTTTATACAATCTGGAAGGGTTACACCAGCGCATACGACGGTGTGAGTCACTGGCTTGTATAATATCAGACGTGCAGTATTATTTATGCGACAGGAAAATCGTTTTTATCCATAACCTAAACTCAGGAATGACTCCAAATCGCAGCTCAAGCAGTTCTAAAAATTGCCTTCATTGCCAGTATATCCGTGAATCGATAACCCTTTTCGTGGAAGATGCTGTAGTGAGCTAATGATAATGTTCACACAGGCCCTATTTTTCACGACCGGTTGCGGTTGATCTGCTATAGCAACGTAAAATAAAGGTGTTACATAACATTTTGCCCCTCAGGGTTATTTTGGATCTTTACCATGTCCCTAATTTACGTTTTTCAAGAAATTTAATGAACATCGCAATTTCGTTAGAAATTCAATAAACCTCCACGTACACCCCAGAGGCGTGTGTGCAAAAACTTTAACCACACTTGTGCTCTTGCAAATCAAACGGTTATCCACACCGCTATAGCAAACGGTTATGCCCAGGCCGTGTGATGGAGATTAGTTTAGTCTCCACGTTTAATAAAGAATGCAGTTAGTATAGTGATAGAATTAGATCAGAGACAAGGCAGCACTGCAACTTAATTCTAGCTCTTACGGAAAGCTGTCTGCACGAGACTTTAGCATCAGCCGCTTGGTTACCTTACCAGACACCAGTAGATAGAGATTGACATTAAGTCAATGTTAATCCACTTCTAAATGAAGTAAATTTAATTTCAGCCGGGATTGTTTATCACAAGTTAACACATCTCATTGTAGTTCCCGCATTATTAACTATGTATAACGGCCCAAATACTTGGTACCACAGAACATAGTATTTGTGAAGTTTAGGTAGTTGGGAAAAATTTTCTCCATTTATTCAAGAACACTTTCTTAATCGGACATTTGAGAAAATATTTCTCATAGATTTTCTTAAATGGAGTTCAAAATTTGATGCCGTTGTCTAAAATGTTTTAAGATAAAATTTGTACCATATGAACCGAGTAACGTTGAAAAATATACTGGAAAAGTATGCTATTAAATTTTGAGAACGTTTCCGTATACAAAATAGCTAAGACTTATTTTAACTATAATTCCAAGAAACTGAGTCAATAGATTTTGCAGCTTGACTTTACATGTTTCGTAGTCAGATTTTTGTGTATGAAAAATTTGAGTACAAGTTAAAGTTGGATTGGTACACATAAAGAACCTTTATATTCCATTCTATTGACAGTCCCCTGTACAGGATATATAGCAAATTTAGACCTTAATACTAGTGGGTAGCTCTCCAAATTGCTGAATTATGATTATGATTATGCAACATTGACAGCAGTTGAATATTTGAGCACAAAATGTTATATCATTTTCTGGAAGGTATTAGTAAATCAGCATGAAACATGTGTTCATGAAATTGTCATGAAAGTTTTATTCGTAGCTACAAACAAAAATATATATTAAACACAAGTAAATATCCTAAATGGATTCAGAATCTAATATTTTGTGCTAGCGAGGCATAACCCAGAGAATTTATATGTTTATCCAATATGTATGTTGCAGCTACGACATTATTTATGACACATGCTTTATCATTTTTTATTTTTTGAAATTTGGCAATGGAACAAGGATATGGATCAAATAATGACTTATGCTCCAATGTTCTTAGTAGCAGTAGCTTAAACGACAAACAGTTCCATAATACTAATTTCAAAAATCATTGTGATGGCTCTGTCCGTCTTGTACTGAGCAATATGATGCTAATGCATCATTTACAATAAGATGCGTGCGCATGGTCCTAATTATGTCACGGATTCAAATGGGCTAGCTACTATGTCACGCATACAGTCCAGCTCGACTATTAAAATTTTGAATAGCCTAGCTAGACTATGTATTTGGCATCGAGTTTCGAGCCGGACTGTGCTTTTGTCATGAGGTGTTCAGCTAAGCCCTATAACTTAAGCCAGAGACTATTTAGTCCGCCAACATTTCGTTTTACTATACGTATCTAAATAATGCCCCAAAAGCGACATACAACTTAAAACGTTAATTGTATATGTTAAAACAAATATATAACTTAGAATTAATGTGATAATACTATAGAACAAAATGCTATTACAATAAGGACAGTACTAGATAAGATTTCTCAATTGACGGTTCAGCCGGACACTCTGTTTGTCACGCAGAGCCAAGCTATGCCCCCTGTTTATCACATTAAGACTAGCTAAGCTATAAAAATGTACCATAGTACTCCAGCTAAGCTATAGTTCACCCAGACTAGTTGAGTTGGACGAGTGACATAATATGGCCCTGGCGCACGAATCTTATCGTAAATGATGCACAATTTATTCTCAAGATTTGTACTGCCAGATAAGGAGCACATGTTATGAACCAGAATATATTACAAGCCTGCTATTTTATTTGAGATGGTATCGATTCAATTAATATGTTACCTTGCTTCTTGTGTCCACCGAAGAACTTTCATCGCACCGCCATTTTGTAGACTAGTCGATTGTAAACTGATCGTATTTCTCGGTTATTTAAACCAAGCGCCTATGGTGCTATGTCACTGTGGTAAAACAATGTTTACTGCATGGCGGTTGTGAAAAATATAACATTAACTAATGCAAAAATTAAATTAAATGCATAATTATTTGCAAATGAAATTTAAATGAATTAAATTATGTTGGGCACTATTACTGCCTAAAACATTTTGCCCAAAAAAGCTTATCGTAATTATAATAAAGCTAATTTCAAAGCTATAGCTTTTCACTTTTACATGCTTTAGCATTTGTTCAGTCACACTTATTTTTAGTCATCATTAGCATAATTTTTATAACGCAGCAAACAGTCAGATTCCGGTTATGCCACATTAAAACGTGCATCGCACAGCACTACAATCAGCTTTGCTGCAAACAAACGTTCATTTGTTCGCGTTTTTGTCACTCGCCTTCCCAGCACGATTTTGTCAATATAGAAGAACAGTGTAAATTTCTCGATTTTTAAAAACAAAACCACGTTACCTAGTAATATAGGAATTTACTCCAATTCCAACTGTGTTTTATTGCTAAAACTGCCTCGCAGCAGTTACATGGCCAGGGTAAGTAAAAGTCAATATTAACTTTTCAAACAAGTTGTTGCCCATACAGGCGATGTTGGTTGTACAATATTCAATCAGTAATGTCCCAACATACCTCCCTGCGATTGTCTATGGTCTCTCGGAATTGTACATCATATTGACAGTGAAAGAAACAATAAAGTTAAGCTGGCATTGTAGTTTAGAAATTGCAACAGTGTTAAAATGATTTTTCTTCGATTATGCAGCTTGTTTGATCATATCGTTCACGTTGCGTTTCTAAATTTAAAATAAAAAGAAAGTAATTCAAATTCATATAGCATTCATTAAACTATATTATTGCTTTTACCTAATACCTTTTGTATAAATTTGTATAATATTTAGAAGAATTGTAAATCAATATTTAGCACTGAACACGAGTGACTAGGTAACCAATACTCTGTAGACTACATAACAGTTTGAAACTAGTTATTCAAAAAGCAATAATTTATGAATTTGTGCTACGCTTGAAAAGTAGGGTACAGATATACAGATAGGGTACACATTGTCACTATATCAAAAAAAAACCATAATCGATTATAATTTGCTACAGAAGAGTTTATGATATATGTAAATATAAATCAAATATAATAACTATTAATATATAATAACTATTGATATAAATATACATAACTAACTCTGTGTGTATAGATATTTGCCAGGTGTTGAAGTATCTTTTGATATTTGTATATTACATTTTATATAAAAATGCAGAAATCGTAAATGGATAATTCAATAAAATACTTCAGGTGTACATTATGCGAGATACATATTTTAGTATGATGATAAATCTGACTGTGCTCAAATCCATTTGTAAAGCTTAAATGACTGTAACAATGACGGTAACAAACAAATTATCATCAAGGCTGTGAAATAACTTTCAAGTATAGACATTCGTTATACATGTTCTAGGTCCGACGACTCAGCGGAATGGAGTGTGGGGTTTGCGTGGGTTTGACTCTGAGTGGGGTGTGCGGCGCCGATGGCGCCTCTGTGTTCACCTCCGGCGCCACCATGAGAGAGGATCCGAGCCTCAGAGATATCACTGTATGCCTTATGAGCATGTATGAGTATAAGTTCGATTAGACTATGTGAGCCTTCCTAGCTGGTACGGCACAACGCACAGGAATTAACCATTTGTGCATAAAAGTTATGTAATCTTTTGTAGCCTATGTGTCCACCTAAAACTAAAATAAATTAAGATTATTGAACTGTGCCTGCATAACCCCAATGTATGAAAACATTTTTAAATTTGTTAAACCCATTGTTTATGTTATAGGTGACATAAGAACAAATGGATTGTTTTCGAAAGGTATCATTTTGAGCTGACGATGATCATGATAAATAAGCGTCATAGTTCGAGTTAGCCAAGGGAATATCAAGATTCGGTACTAATTTTCAAATTCTCTATCACTGCACTCGCTTAACTATAAGTAAAGCACCATTAAGCATCTTATCAGATATAATATTATTCTGCTGAAATTAATTACACATATTATATTAATTGGAAAAAAATTCTCGATTTTGTTACATTTTGATGGGTCGTCAAATAATCACATTTTATTCGCTTAAAATATAAGTATCATTCACATATTCAACGCATTTACCAAATATATAAAATGTGGCGACGATGAGAAGGGTGTATTAAAGTAATAAAAATAAATGGGAACTAATACGGGTACTTCACAAAACGCTGACGTCAAGCAGGAAATAGTAATCATATAAATGGTACGGTTTTTCAAATCTGTACGGAAAATATTAACAGCTAATCTTCGGCCCTCAAAGCATTTTAACAATAACAATTATATACATATATACCGCCACATTAAAGAATACTGTATACTCAAACGAGTAATACAAAAGCAATTTTAGTCCGAAATCTTACCCCAAATTTCGTCAAGTCCCATTCTTTAAAAAATTTCCGAAATTGGACCGGTTCATTGCCCTGGTAGACAGTAACCAACGTAACTTTCTCTGGTCGCGGAACATTATCAGTGTCAACATATTTCTGAAATAAAATCGAGAAAAGAAGAAGTTACTTGAAATAAAGTATTAATACATCGTGTGATTGTGGGCGCATATTAGCGCGACTTCAAATTACCCATTTGGATACAAAACAACTTCATAATAATCATAGATATATCTACCTTCGCAGCTAAGCAACCGTAGATATGTCGGGGTTACTTTGTACACCTTATCGCTGGGCTGCGTTTTGTACACAGAAATAGTGCTACAAAACTCACTAAGGTACGACCCTGTTTCTAAAATTTCGAGAAAATTGGCAGAAAATGGGAAAATAAAATATAGGCACAAATTCGCAAAACTCGTGGAATATTTTAGCAAAAACTGAGGTAACATAGCAAACATAAAGAAAATTGATCAAAATTGGAAAAACTATAAACCTTTAAACACCTAGCACCCCGATCCCACAGCGTTCCCCCGCCATGCATTTTGCCGCCGCACTCCCGCCTCGCTGCGCATCTTTCTTCCAGTCGATCAACTGACGTCTCGACCCCGCGGCACCGGGCATCCTCTAGGACGTCTGGCCTGTAGCAAGCATGTACTTTTTATACAGATGTCTGTGTGAAGTATATATATTATAAAATAATATTGCACGTACCAAATTTACACCGCATTTAGAAACAAAATGAATGACGGTTTATTTCAATCTGGTGGCTGATATCTATTCCTATATTCAGTCTCGGTAACATTTCAATCTATTGAAAAGCATTATAGCACTGTTTGAGGTTTTGCATAAAAGCACACACCATGGCATTTAAAAGCAAACCTGAGCGGTCTCGTACGCATGCGCCTTTTCGTTTTCGTTTGCGTCTATCCCGACCCACACGTATATTGTGTCAACCGCATCCAGTATCATTACATCGTCCGTGTCAAGATCCTTAAATTGCAGCGCAATCCATTTTAAGTTTTTTTCGGCTATAAAAGGATTGAACTAGCTAGTATGCGTCGGCACACCAGCGTTGCCATTCAGCATTACTATAAATCTCAAGAGTTAATATGTTCCTCTTGTTCAAACCGAAGTAGATAATATTTTTTAAATTTGAGCTTGCGAATTTCGATGGAGAGTTGAGTATCTGTTCAATTTGGTCCAAATCTTTATGGTTTGTTATTGTCAACTCATTTAACTATTCCATGAAAAGATAATTTCTAGTTTGGCGATTTTCGTCTACGACGATTTATAGTATAAAATTAAGATCTAGTGTGGCATTTTACTGTCTACATTTTAGATTACCTCAGCATTACGAATTAACCGACAGTCGCTGCTGGCGCTTTTAGCTAAAAGACTTTGCGTTAGCCACCTTCCGTCATATTCCGTAATAACCAAGTCCGGCTTACTATTATTCTAAGCATAGCACAAGCGAGAACATACATATCAGACTTTATTCGACAACACCAATTATAAGGAACTTGCATGCAAAAAAGTTTCATTTTTGAAAACATACTATCAACGCAATCTTACTATAAAATACATACTGATAGAAATACTACTTAATCTCTTCTTAAAATTGATTTCTCCAACATTTTAAATTTTTGAATGAACCATGAGTTTTAAAGGAACCATTGTATATACTAAAATCCGTGCAGACATTTCGTCCCATCCGAACTCTGCCAACCCGATTAGTATTACATTGAATCCGATCCGATTCCATCCGATGTGACTAAACTCAACACTTGCTGTATACCTGTGTGTGTAAGTTTTTTACCACACAGCGTCATCCGATTGATATCCTGTAAAATGGTGCATGCCTTATCGGATTGAATCATACGCAGTGTGAATACGGCCTAATATTAAATTTGTCAAACCAACGGTTGAGATTTAATAACGATTCGTTTAGTCATATTGTGTCAAAGGCATTTCTTCGCCGTGAGCCAAGAGAGAACAGTGAGTCGTAGTACTGCTTGTATGCGTATCAGTAGTATCATTTATGCTAAATAATATGCGCTACTACGGCGGCGGAGTGTCACTGCAATAAATTAAAAGTGCAAAGTTGAATGTACTTTAGAAATAGTGCTGAGTAAAACAAAATTTTAAAGCCATCATGTAGAAACCGTTGGGAACGGTCATGTCCGCGAAAAATTAACAGTTATAGTGAATCAGACCCTATCGAGCGTATTACATATTTATGATGACACTTACCAAATTTCAAGTTGAAATGTCGCATTGTGACAGTTTAGGCAATTACATATAGTATATGGTTAGCCCGATAAAACATTGTTTATGTAATCATTGCCAAAACAATTCTTATAATTTTTAAACACAAAACTTGCATCTTGGTCAAAGTCCACAATTTCTTCGACGACCAATTCTCCACTTTCGTCAGAGCACTGGTACAGCTGCGGATCAACTTCTTTCTACAATCAGCAGTTAGATTTATGCAGTCAGACTAATGATATAGAGATAGAGAGTATGTTTGAGTCGATCTACATATGCTTTGAAATCAAATGTCGACCGCTCTGCCAATTATTTAGTCAATTACGTTGCTTAGTCTGGTGCAAAGCATTCAGTATTAGTAGTATCTAGTTAGTACCATCAAACCAAATTGTCACAGTATAACGGTAAAAATTCAGATATTTTCAGCCTTTAATGACGTTTATAGCGTCGTCTGATGGAATTTATTCGGACGTTGTTTTAGAAGGCAGTACTTGTGTTTGACACTCAGGGTACAGGAATTTTTGCTGCTAAACAAGACAAATAATTGGAACGTTTTTGGAACGTAAACTTATCACTACGCCCGCTTGACAATAAAAAATGAAGCACCTATCTACTATAAAGGTTGACGTCATCAGAGGTTCTATTTTATAATTTTTTATAAGTTCAAGATTCGTTATTCTTATTGCCCGAAAGATTGCAAACCATAACAGGGCACAGCATTGTTTGCTTATAAATGGATTTCGCTGCAATGTTTGGTAATGCGAACAATATTATCTACGAAAACGCTGTGGATAATGTTGGCTTAATGTAAATGGTCAATGAACGATGTTGCTGTAGCTACTACAGTTGTGCGCCAACTTGTTCGATATATTATTATCTGGGAGCTTTTATACTAATCGATCTGCATTGTTTGTATGTTTGCAATCATTTATTCCTTTACCTGACAGAACTTTAAATTGCAATCACGGTATTATCAAATACCAAAGTCAAGTACGACAATCAGTCATCATATATCCATTTCAAACATAGTTGACGGCTGTTTAGGAAGATCTCGCACATAGCACACGAACATACGTCATACTTTTGCAAGAAAAAAGCTATTTTCAATATAGTAAAAGGTACCACGCCGGGCAAATTAGCTATATCTAATACATCATTCATTTTAAAACCGAACTGGGAAGTTAAAAACTTTCTACAATCTTTCTAGGTGCTACGTAGTACCCATACATTTGAAAAATTATGGGTGTTGTGAAAATGTGTATTCAGTAATTTTGTGAGTTTTACAACACAGTAATTACCCAGTAACTTGAAAATTATTGGGCGTTGACAAATTGCGCGCAGAGTATAACTTCGAAATACAATTAAAACGTAGTAATTTTAATGTGTCAATGATAAATTTTACCCTCCTTCGGTTTCAAAGATTACCAGCATCCGTAATTCAGGTTTTCTTACCACTTTGGTAGGCTTTTTCGTAAACCACTGCATGAAAATTCCTGGCTCACCGGTATCCAGCACGCGAATTACTTGTGTATGAGGCGGTTTCTTCATTTCCGTAATATATTTCTATAAAACGCGAAAACAGATAAGTTAGCTTGTAAAGGTAATACTTTTAGCTAGTACAGTTTGATAGTTTTTAACAATATGTGCCAACTTTAGTTTAACCGAATATAAATTTTCTGAATAAGTAACGTTTCAGTTGTTGCGCTATACCATGTTAAAGATTTTGACAAATCAAAAATCGTGATCTAGTCAGGCAAATAAAATAGTGTTTAAACAGCCATTTCGGCCCTAGTCTCAGCGACTCATACGCGCCAAATGTGGAATGTGCATTCCCAAACGTAGACATTATGATAAAACACCACTAGGGATGTCGTATGTGTGTAATTTGTTTACCAAAAATATCTCTGCAATATGCTAGCAGTTCTGTTTCTATATAATTGTGGTTATTGCACTATGTCTTTATTTCTGAGTAAGATCGGCTATAGAAGAGTAATATGCGGTAATAAAATTTATGAGGGTTTGAATTATATTTTTCCTAAAACCAGTGTTACATAAGTTTGTATTGGCGGCTGTTTATATCGATTTGACTGCAAGACAGCATGTGTTGGGAACATGTGAGACAAACATCCGGCACATGATGGTGTATTTATAGATTAACGGTCCTTCCAATTTAATAGTTTATTGCTCGCTTCGTGGCATTGCTTATGGTGGCCATAAAAATATGCTTAAATGGTTGTGGTTACATAACCAACTCTCACAACACAACTTGAAGTTAGATTAATGCAGTTAGATGTGATGCTAAATATGTTCCACCACTTTAACAATATTTTGTCCTGCAAAAGCATGAAACGTATTTCAGCTAATTCCTTATTCTGAACACGTAATCTACGAAGAAGTTCCAGAATAGAAAAATTTGACTTTGGTCTATCGCTACTTGACAATAGCGATATCAAAATGAGGTGCGATACTAAATTATAGACCCGTACTAGTGGTACATTTAACGTAGGTTGATTATAAATAACTAATTGGCTGGAAAAGTCATATTAAATATGAACACATGATCGCTCAGTGCAATACGACACAAAGACTGGAAAGAGTCAAAAGCAATATGACAGCTTGCCTGAAGAAAAACAAAGTTTCTGTAAAATTAGTACGAAGCATCTGCTCTACGTTACATAGTTGTCAATGTTCACGGACATATAGTTGACAAAGATTCTAAATATAATGTTAAAATATAGCTAAAGTAAAACGACATTCTTTCTGGGCTTAAGTTTTAAATACCACCATCTGTCCCATGACCGCTGAACCAATCTAATCTGATCAATATAAACATGTCGTTACGCATAATACCATCGATCGTTTTTTGATATTGTTGAAAATATGTAATATATTTCGTTATTCCAATGTTTTAACCTCAATACGTATCAACAAAATTTTATACCTTGTGTTCTCGAACCTATCATTATCTTCACACCGTCGAGGTAATCGATGTTGATTTACGTCATATAGGACAAGATATGATACAGAGTAGTGTATAACAAATGATGATCGAAGACTAAAACTTCTGCCACTAGGCGGCAGCCAGAGCAGCTAAACAGGTGCGACTGGAGGAATTTCAGGGATGGTGGAAGGGCTCAAATTCGATTATATGCATAACGAATGAATTTGACTGCTCTTCGCCATCACAGCAGGAGGCAGAAATTGTAGATGAGCCATCTTACACCCGTAGATATGTGCGAGTAGGTCATAGCATACTGCACGCAAAATTTTGAAATCATTACTTTCTAGTAACATATTAACTAGCATAGGAACAACAATTAACAGTACGTTGTTTCTAAAGCGAATACAAACACAGCCACAAAACTGAAAATGTAGAAATCGAAATGTAGCATCTTCAATATTAATACAAAATACAGTTTTAAAGGACGAAGATGGAGAAGGAGCAGTTTCGCTGGTGCCCACGCAACGCCTGCTACTTTTCCATACCGCCTCTAAATACTGTTGAGCAGCGTTTTACGAGAGTGATTTGTCAAATACAGCTAATGTGATGATTCTGGCCCAGGCATAATTTGATTTTATAGTTTACTAGTTTTTATTGCCTGGAACATACACAAAGTCATAAAAAGGCACTTTATTAACTGCTTCGCAAAAGGTTAAAGTCAATACCATTCTTCAGTCTACCATTGTTTCAAGCAAAATTCTAATATCAATATACCTCAGCATAAGTCATCGCTTTTTTGCGCTCGTCCATTGAACATAGTTTGCCCACCCAAACGTATACATTACCAACTGCTGTGTCCAAGATGAACGCATCCTGTAAAACGTACAATGCTCCATTACTGGCATCATAAATTTCTTTTTTTATTTAAAAACTTAAGAGAGTAGTGACGATCAATAGTGAACGTATATTCCGGAATCATTAAACCAAATATCTGAATATAAATCCATTACATCATATTTTTTAATTTCCGTAACACAACAATTAAAAGTTGCTGTATATTAGATTAAGTTCGCAAAAACGGTCTCCGAAAATTGCATAAAATTTCAATTTCATCTTCGTTCTCCGCAAGTATATTATGAAACGTTTTTCAATTTCGCAGCTGTAGAACATGCCAGATCAAAACTGTGAACTATTCTGGTACTTAATCACGAGCTGAAACAACAACAAAAGAAACTAATTGAATTCGGCTGTTTGTTAAAACAGCCTTCTTAACAGAGCTTAGATGAGGATCAACTGTGCCCGACTGTATAGGTAAATGGCATTTTTTGCACAGAAAGACGAAATTATACCTAATCTATAGAGGCATAGCGTACTCTAGAGAATGTTAGAAAATTATGCATAAATTTGCATTACATTCGTGTATTAATTGTAAAAATGTTCTTATTAAGCTTTTCCTTCTGTCACCATGTTTTTATATTGTAATTATACTTTGTGATAAGGTCCTTAATAGAAGATGTGCACGAGATAAAGCTTCTATCATAAAAACGCAGCTTATGGCCACATTTCAAACAAAGCGGAACAGTTATTCAGAATCTATAGATAATAAAACATAAATTTACGTAGACTGCACAACAAAATTACAGACTTTCTCACCCCTATTTGCTCGAGAACGTTCTCGTGAACCTTAATCGATGAACAGTAACACAGGAACTTATGGGTGCCCAGTTTTCATACTAAGACGTCATCACACATGCTACGAATTTTTTGTGCTTTTACGTTTTGTAGGTATGTGGATTTGTATTGGTCTATTAACGGCCGCAGTTGGGTCGGTTCCAGATAGGATGGGCCCGTGCCTTGCCAGAGACCGGAGCTGGATCAGTGGGTTACATTCTGGTCCAGACATAAACCCAATTATTGAAGTTCTATATACTTGCATAAGAGAATTTTGCACAATCATAACGTATACTTTGGTGTAATCAATGACCGCGCATGTGTTTTAAGCATAAGTAAAGTGCTATATATACTTCAACGCGAGCTCATTTTTAAACATATTTTACTATTTCCGTTCCAAATATTTTGTCCTGCCCATAAGGTATATGTATCTTGAGACACTACAGTCACGGGTCAGGTCGGGTCTAAAATTTGGACTCGATGTGATCTCTATAACTCTACCATGATAAACGAAGACGTGTACGCTCGATTAATAAGATGTGCGATCACTTCATATTTTAGAATTCTACATTATCTGACTTTTCCATGTCAAACTTTCATAGGCTTCTTATAATGTGTTATAGCCGAAGAAGTCTCTGATGCATACTAAAACTGTATTTGAATTGTTTCTGTTAACATTTAGTTACCTAGTCTCTTTAGGTCTTACTTCTATGTTAACCAGAGTAGTTGTACTGTTTTACCCGAAGGAATAGATTAACTTTGTCTTTTGCGGCAATAACGAAAGTAGAATGAACTATGCAAATATCTATAGAAAATCGATATGGAATGCTTATTATGTCTGCAATAACATAGTGGATGAGTCCGTGTTAACATTTTATTACAGTGTATGTACTGTTGAAACTGACGCGAGGACTGGATAAATATAACTGATAAATTTTCTGAATTTGGTTGCTCAGATTATGTCATTCACTTATTTACGACACAAGCGTTATGTAAATACAAACAGTGATTTCATAACAGTGATATATTATACATGCATTGACACCACTAACACAGCTACTCTCTTTAGTGATATGATTTTTGCAATAATAATCAGCGAGGTACGATTACAAACTTTTCACAAAGTTACGTAAAGCCCTTTAATTTACATTGCAACAAATGTCGGTTTGAACCAACTATATATTGGTTCAAATCTTCACAGTATATATTAATTGGTAGAATTCGTTCTTACCTTATACAAGGTCTACCTTTTACGAGCAAAATGGTGATATCTCCTTTTCAGACCGAAAAGTCATATCTTTTAACATCTTTTTTGAAGGTATGGTTGTTCAGATTCAGGTCTCCTTTTCGCTTTGCCGCAATGCAGTACAAAACTCCCATGGACGTTATCACCTACTTTAATATGTGCAAGAAAAAATCCTAACAAATTTTAACATAAAATGTTTACACCAAGCAAGTGCGGCTACAGCTAACTAGCAATTTATGACCGGCTGTTGTTTCAATATACAGTTAAATGTTAAATGAAACAATTATTTTACTAAAAACACCAAGGTTGTTCTTTCGTCAAAATCACGAATTGAATCGCGCAGAAATTCGCTTTCACATTTTTGCCATTTGTATTCGCATTGTTTCGAAAGCGAACATGGGCTCTGCGATGTAAGAATGGAACCTGCGTTCGCACACATTTGTCTGTTTCGCAAGTTTGTCTAATGACATTTTGAATCAGAATGCGATGTTCGCGGTCTATTTGTGTATTATAGCATACGAGAAAAACGTGTTGCTAATCGCGTTTTCACTTTACTTGACCAGCAAAATTGCGATACTAAATGGCAAAATAGTGACCGCGAACAGCGACTACGTGTTTCTGCATCGTAAATTGTGTACACGTGCATGAGGTAAATTCGTGACTAGGTCGCGTTCATCGGTTCTACGATCGTGAACTGACTTGTCAAAAAACAACCCAGGTGTACCCACCTAAAGTGCACACACGCATAACAATGCAACAAAGAGCTGCAGCTATATTTTTGACAGCTTTAGGTAAGTGTTGTCCGTTATTGAGCTTGTTATATAAAGTCTTAACCAAACACCTTATACACCACGACCCTGTAAGATGGCAATGGAAGATATAGCTTACTGAAATGTATATTTTTGTGTAATATATAATTACAATAATGTATATAAATAAGCACCTCTATATGTAAATATTATTACAGAAATAGCGTTTATGTCATTGTCCTTTGCACTTAATGACGTACCCATAAGCCCTTCCCATCTATATCACCCCCACCCCACCAAAAAATTAATTTAGCAAAATTACAAAAAAATTCAGCTAAAATTAGGAGGCCGGGAAAAAATTTTGTTTACACCACAAGTCTTCTCTTTTCCCGCTGAACCGACTGACCTTACACACCTGTACCATACATGACTTACGACTACGTGAAGTATATTTTCGTGTTCACATTTTATTGACTAAATTTATTTTGACAGTTTCCGAAACATATGTTTTATTATATATAGTCATTTGTTTCTGGGTTTTGTGACAGCGTGGCATCAACAGTTAATTATGACTCCTTGAAGAAGAATATGACGTTTGTGTCACAACACATTATGTATGTCGTTGTCTCACTTTTTGGGGTCATGGGTGGACCAGTTTCCCATTTTTGTTCTATCCAGTCAACTTTGGTCTGTCTTTACGACGTTCGTTCTGTAGCAACCCTCCTGCCCAACTTTAATTCTGTCTGCCGACTTTCGTTCCAAATTCGAACAAAAAATAAACCTTTCTTTTATTTTTGTTCAATTTGGAACAACTGCTGTGGGACTGGACGAACGTTGAGGGAGCCAGAACAATAATGGGGAAACTCTCTCCCGCCGAAAGGTGAGATATACGACAGGTGATTAAACCGCGTCATTCAATACGCATATATAGTAGTGCGACGTGATTGTCACAACTTTCCTCAAGTGATCACCATGAAGTCATGATATCATCTATACAAATATTACCAGTCAAAACTTTGTCAAAGTTGACAAGATTTAGCACTTTCATAACAGTTGGGATGAAAGCGCTAGGCCACATTAAACGTTAATACGCCCCACCTTTAGCTTGAAGTATTTGTCAGAAGTGGGATACTTATGCATAGGAATGTGCTGAAAGACTTAACTCAATGACGATGACCTCTTAAACGGTTCATCTAATTACGAGTGCAACTTCAAAATGCACCTTTCACCACTTCTATTTTTGTACTGTCGATCATTGGTTACCTCATTATTATATTAATTAGCTAACAGTTTTATTTTAAAACGTATCTTTGCGTTATATCGCTCAAGCTTTTCATGGTATACTGCGCCTGCCAACCCAATCTAGCATCTAGTCGATAACTTTCATCAGAAAAAAGACCAGCCAACATCGGTTTACTATTTTTAGCATTTATTGGTATTCCAGTTTATTACTCAGCACAACAAGAATAAGCTGCAATGAGCTTGCCTTATGTATAGCATGTAGGTATGAGTGCTTTAAGAGCGAGAGAAGCCGTTGCTTAAGATTAAAGCAGGAATGTAATATTTTTTCGTCCAGGTTTGTATCTAACATAAACAACACTTGCTTCAAAGGTTCTGCGCGCTGTTAATCTGGCAAAATCCAGGACTATCCGATCCGGCGCGATATGTTGTGATACCATTTGCGCCGATGCATTAAACAGTTTATGTTTTATTCAGTCTGATCCCATCTAATAGCGCATAACAATTTTACCGGATACGGATGGAGTAAAGCTTTGAAATTGGCTGTATCTGACCAAAATTCGAAACGGATTAGCTTGTATTGGATACATTGTCATAACGCTCTTACACATACCATTTTTAATCCAAATCATCTCTGTTAAGTCGTCTGGATGCCATACTGTATATTTGCATGAGTTCAATTTTAACTAAGAACTTTGAGTTAAATTTCTCTGAGTTCAAACTAACTCAGGTTGAGTTTAACAGGGAAATCGAGCTCCTAAGTTAAGTGTTACAATTCAAACGTGAGTTAGATGTTTAGTGAGTTAGGCACAAAATTTAACTCAAGAACTCTGATTCGGATAACACTGGCTCGCACTGCGTCAGCTTTCAAACTCATCAGCACTCTGAGTTAGGCGAACGCGTTGTGAAACTGTCCGATACGATTTCAGGCATGTGAAACGAAACAACTCAGACCGAGTTAAAACCAACTCAGACAAATTTGCGCTGCAACATTCCGGGTCACTTTGGCTCTGGTTAACGGTTATACAACGTACACCATTTTCAGGATTCTTAACCACTGGTTTCGGCACCACACAGAATGCTTACTGTACAAACTTCTATCTATTTGGACATATACAAGAACACAACTTAATTTCAATCAAAAATCAGTGGCTGAAAATCAGTGACAACACTTAATTACAGTGAAGATTTGTATTTATTCATGTATTGGCACAAAATATAAACTTACATTACTATCCAGCACATCAAAGTCAATGTCACCTTCAGCGACTTTGGTCACTTTCATTATTCCAGTTGATTCGGACACTCTTAATTATACATTCATACATTGCAATCTCACATGCTATGTGTTCTTCTGGTAAAATAAATAAGTACCTGTATATATCGAGGTATTTTTGACGACATGGGACAATATTTAACATAGTGCGTTGATCATAAAAACCCTTGAAGTGAAAACTGGTTATGGAAAATTATATGGTAATCAACAAAGAACAATATGGAAATTATTGTAAAGTAAGCATGTCATTAGCGTCCTGCATTGCCATTTTATTGACAGAATCATTGCCTAAAGATAATACTATAATTCAGTCTAGGTCATAGGTGTAGATGGGGGCGTGGAAATGTTACCCCCTAAGGGTCGAACACCCCCAAGCCACATTTATTCCCTCAAATGCCCAGCATCCCAACCTTGCTTTTGTCAAAATTGGGGTAAAATAAGTAAAAAATAGGAGAAATTGATAAATGTTGAGAAGAAATATTTTGAGTTCCTAAAAATTCAGAAATTTACCACCTGACGGTTTCTATCAGCAATACGTAACTGAACGAGTACCAT
>JASANE010010812.1:0-13206 GCA_030248225.1 Trileptium ribeirensis
TTTCAAAATGGAAAGTAATAGCTACATCATACATGGGCCGAGATCCGGGGGGATCGGGCTAGCCTGACCTTAATGGGGAGACCGCGTCACAAGGGTGTTTTAGCGTTCAACGGGGCATTTTGCGCCGTGCACAACCACATATTTGTTAGCTCCAGGAGTGTCGGATGACTTGCGATGGGAGAGGAAAGTGCGGCGTACGGACCTCAGGGGATTAGCGTGCCTACTTGTTATGAGCATGCATGGGCTACCATTACGTTCAATGAAGTTTTTTCCTTTAATTGCACAAGTTTGTAATGACATAACTATCATCGGGACGTACGAAAACCTTTGACTGTGGTTTTGAAAAGCAATATTTGAACTTTTACTTTTTTCTAATATTTAGGCCATTGCCCCGCATTTATAACAAAATTTGGAACGCCATAGCTACAATAAAGTACTATTACGTTGACAAAATTTTGTTAAAGTGGCTTTTAGTTTGACCAACAGTTCATTATTGAAAAATTGGTAAAATAATACGACACTGTGCCATATTCATGTATTCGGTCTTAAGGTGGTGATTTCGGCGGGGGACACGCTGGAATCTTTGGGTTTGGGCGAGGACAGTGGATCCAAAACGACCACATCGTCGGACAATGGGTAATACATGAATATGATCAAGTGTCATACTCTCATACATAATTGTCTTTATAGACACTTGGTTTAACGGACAGGCTTGCAGTTGAGGAGATATTTTATTTTAACAGTATTTATTTGGTCAAATATAGCAGACTAAAGTCATCATAATAATACTTGGTACCTGCACGAATGGTGCGACCTTTAACCGCAATGAGACTACAGTGATGTCATTGAGGTTACATTTCACATGTCATTGTTAGCTAAATTTGCCAGCAAGTGTTTATTGGACAAATAAATGTATTTTATCTTTCTGTGGAAAGCTCGGAATCGCAGTTGTATCAATGAAAGATTCATTTTTGGGAGACTAGCAGTAGCGATCATCGTTCGCCAAATAGGAGGCTATTTTAAACCTCTTAATTTAAGAAACTTACTAGAACTATATAGTGAATCTGAACAGGGTCTGTCCGGACCAGCCAACACAAGACCTAACGTCGAAGATTCCGACCGTATTGGCCTTTTTGGTCTGACGTTACCTCACTACTTCTAAGCGATTATACTGTATAGTGAATGCGCATATATATAATACGGATACCGCATCGGTACTCGGAAAATTAGAAACGATATTGTAGTAATTCTAAAATGTAAAGACTGAACATTTAAGGTTTATTCCTGTTACGAAAATTGCAAACACAGAAAATACGTATTGCGCAACTTCAGAATTAGAACTTAGAATTAAAACTAGAACTTGGAATTAGAACTAGAACTTAGAATTAGAACTTAGAAATAGAACTTTAGAATTACAAGCGATATTGTAATAATTCTAAAATGTAAGGACTGCATATTTAAAGTTTATTCCTGTTATGAAAATACGTATATATTGCGTAACGTCGTCACACTGTTATGTTCGAGTTTCCTCAACTTTACCCGTGGGAGTTGAACTACTCCGGGCTCTATTTTTGAAAGCATATCGTCATACAGCCTTCAAAATTGCGAGACCTGAAATTTTGTAGCCTCACAGACGATAAGAGGGCATTTCATAAACGGCCGCGACAGCTATCACGAGAGTTTAACAATTTGAGAGGGCGTTGCGTTATATTATGCAACGCCGACATTACATAATAAGTAATTTTATGACTGCAAGTTGTTTGCGACTGAAATACAGACAGACGTCTTTAGGCGGGGATAAATGGGGCGGCCACCAATCCTTAGCCAAACATATTAGTGAAGCGGCAAGAAGTGGTGGTAGGTCATGAAGAAAAGCCAAAAATATCCCATGTCGTCCTAATTTTTACTTGTAATTTTACCTAATTTCTCTAATTTTGCCTTAAAACTTTTGTGTTGCCGACGAAAATTGATAACTATTGACAGCCCGATTCACCTTACGGCGATGCTGCATGGGTTCGCTACTGAGACAGATGGACGATGTTTGATATTTCCGACCTGTTCAACTATAATACGTCGAGCTTCTATAAATCGTATGAAGTTAGGCAAGCCATAAATTTTACATAAAATTAAGTTGTCAGCAAAATATATATCAGGTGGACTATTGACCTAAAAAATCACAGATTCATGACGCAAAACTATAAATTATATAATTATTGTAAAACTCACGGTCTCGGGTTGTGATTTGAAACTAGCTAAAGCAGAAATGATTCGTTGCGTTTCGTTTTGAACCATGCGACTTTTATAAAGTTTGTATTCGTTCTTTACATTGTCACCATTTCTCTCAACGAGCTAAAATGTAAAATAAATTTTACGAATAAAACACCGCAAGAGGCTTAAGCAAACTCGTTCTAGTTTAAACACCGGCAATTTTAACAAAATTATGACACAAATTCAACCATTTGCTGAAAATCGATAACACAAGATAGATCATCCTGCAGACTACATCATTTTTTCGAACGACGAGTAGGTTCGCGGTTAAACGTAGTTATGTCTGAATGTTATAGATACATGCTCTCACCGGAACTGGAATATTTGGCCCAAGCTCTGGTATCTTATAGACGTGTTATGCTGTATAGACGCTGTTGTGGTTATCCTTTGTAATTCGATATTAGTTGGACTTATTCCGACCAGCCGTGTATGAATATATCAAAAAATTCTTCGGTGAGTGCATAAGACAGTAAGAATAATGTTTTGGGCTAAAGCGATTCGTACCCTTTCAAGAAGCCTTTTTCCTAAATCTTGTGATAATCAACAAGAAGCAGTAATTTGCATGTCAACGCAGTCTATATCTAGACAGTTATAATCTTTAACTTAAAGAATCATACATGAGAGTTTCCAAGCAATGCTAAATCCGTAGTAAGATCAAATATTCAATCGTGAATACATTGAATATTACCTCTGTAAAATGTATAACAACCAATAAATTCTTATTGTATTTTAGAGTAGGTAGTTTAGAATTTCAAATTTCACGCAACAAAGTGTCTTCGTGTTTGAAAAAACTTGGGTTTGTTAAATATACTGAATTGCTGAAAATATATACCATTAAATGTTAAAAGTCTTGGAATATGTGGTTTAATAGACAATTTTTCTAAGCACACTCTGCTTATCCAGCACGTATACCTACGACATAGAGCTTTATAACAATTGTCTAATTATATTCAATTTCTGTTCTTGAAGTATTTTAACTGCATGACAATTGATATACTCGAAAATTGAACCCTATATTATCCAAAGTTGCTGCAAAGCTGTATGTCGCAGAAGAATATTATCGTTACCGTTAGGTTAACCTTTGCTAAAATACCAATCATTGAATAGGCAAAAACTAGGTTTGTCCCCTTCAGTTCTTGAACTCAGAGAGATGAACATATACACATGTTGTTCGAAGTTATAGGCAAAGGTTTAACGTCACTTAGTAAACATTAACAATTGTGACCGATACCAATCCATAACGCGACATCACAAAACGCGTCATTTTCGAAAAAATATAGTGTAATTTTTTTGCTAAAGAAATATCATCCTGTTTCATCGTTACAACACAAATACAGAGTTTTATTACAACAACGACTGCAGGTTATGAACGGATAATTGAAGTGTATATGACAAATTTTTTGATATATGTTATGTTTACACATCGACACATAATTATAAAAGTATTTATCTATATGCCTACTTTTACATCAGTAAGGATTAATCAATTCTGAGTAATTGACCAATGTTAAGTTGAATTTTTTTCCTTTGCTTATATGACAAGGTAACGGCCATTTTTTCACAGTTCATGTGACCATAGCTATTAATTGCAATTCAAATCTAAGATATAGCCGATATAAGTCGATAACTTCTTTACCAAGCGTATATTGGAGCAAAAACAAACAATTTTTATCAAAGTCATGTCAGTATCCATGCTGCTTAATACAGCTTCAGAATGATATGCGTTATTTTGGTTTAAATTTTGACAGTGGGGTGTACCAATAATTATATCATCAATACTTTACAAACAATTGTCAAAGCTGCGGAATAGATTACCAAAACCATAGTTTGGACAAGATTGTTGTATATTTTGCGGTTCTAATATATGGCTTTGGAATTGTTTGTTCTTTTTAAATCGGATTTCCGCTATGCATTTATTCGCTTTGCCACACGCGGATAATGCCGAGCTCGACATTCGGTTTCAAAATAAGGAATGATAATATTTTCCGTATCCGAGTTGACATCATGTTGTTGTTTTCGTCTGTAAATGATATTCCGAAGTGTGTTAAAAATAAACCGCAAATTAATATTGAGTTTATTAGTGCTCTGTTTTGGTAGATCTTACTACACTCCTAACGATTTAATCTGGCTGGCCGATATGTAAGAGTAATGGCGAAATACCCAATTACATCTAGGTTTGTATTACCTAGAACCGGACAACTTCACGGTCAAACAATTTTTATGAAGAACTTACAATAAACATATATGCTCCACCTGTGCAGTACAGTATGATCACAAGACAAAGACCAACATGTGAAAATAGGAATCGTAAAATGAATCGCGTAAAACGACCACAACGACCTGAAAATAATAATAGAAAATTTCGACATCGGCACGATATATATTCGTTCAATGTATTAAGAACAATCGATTCATAAAAAGTCCATATTCGATACATTCACAAATGATGGGCATGGAGTCGTTTGACCTTAAAAGGGGAATGTATATGCCGTATAAAAATCCTGATAGCAAAACGTCATTAGAACATGTAGCGGATGGTAATAAAGTGGAATATCTAAAAATTGTGGTCTGTTGCCAGGCGCGAAAATGACGGCTCAATTATTATCATCTGGCGTGATTTAATGCTTTTATGAGCTGTTTGATTGTAATTGAGTTCTTAAGCGCTACTAAAATGTTGGCTTTCAGTGTCTTCTCATATTCAATCCTACGTTTAATCGAAATAGTTGCCAAAGAAATGTTATTTCATTGTAATTTTTTTAGATTATATTTTCAGCTAAATAGTTGTTTACCAGATGCCTTGGTGACTAGACCAGTTAGTATAATGAGTACTGTTTGGCAAAGTTGTGAGAACCTTCGTTTACCTTATTATATGGTTTCCGTGATAAGCTACAGCCTTAGGGTATAGCGTTAGCCAGGCTGTACGCATTCGTTACGCGCTCAAATGCATATATTTGAGTGTCGAAAGTCCGTCGGCTTAGGTAAGGGTGGACTATCCGCGGTGAGGGAGGTCATCAATGGGGTGGTGGTAGACCTATCTCCCCACCAATTTTACCCTAGTTTTGCCAATTTAATAACAATTTATGCTCAAATTTTCGCGCGCCTTCGGCTTTTGGGTAGTAGAACGCAGATCCTTCATAGGGAGCGGGATGTGAATGTGGCATCCGAACACCCCTACCCTCGCATCGAGACACATGACTTGTATATAAAAAACAGGGGAGGGTGGCTGGGATCTGCTCTTAAAATCTCTTTTGGAAAAAGACTAAGCAATCGTATAAACAAAAGACTTCGGGCCTTTCTATTTAAAAACTCTAAAAGCAACTATGTAATATAGATAATTCTTTTATTGGTTTGTATAGTATATGGTCTTACTAATGTTATGGAGTAGCAGACTTATATTATTAGGAGCCTGAGGGCGTACGTTTGTTATTGAAAGAGGCAAGTAAGAGTCAGGCACGGTTTATAAACTGCCGAAACAAACCGAACCGGCCAGTTTGAATCTTTCTCATCTCCAGCGACGTGTATATCTGTATAGTAGGTTCAGCTGTGTAAGCTCTATTGCTCCAACACCCCTTCAGCTTACAATAACAAGATACAAATAGAAACCATCATTGATAGAAGCTGAAACTGTATGAACTTCAGCTGTAGGTCACGTTATTGTTTGTAATATTTTTCAGTGTTTTATAAATTTTAAGACTTAAGCCGCATTGTCAATGTATCGGCTCAATATTAACATGATGCAAATAGAAACCACCATTGATAGAAGTTGAAACTGTATGAACTTCAGCTGTAGGTCACGTTATTGTTTGTAATATTTTTCAGTGTTTTATAAATTTTAAGACTTAAGCCGCGTTGTGAATGGATCGGTTCGTTCAATTAAATGTTTAAAAAGCATTTTGGGCACCACTTACGCGTGTCTATTTCTTTTTAATATACGTATCAAACATGTTTGCTCATTTTCGGAGAATAATCAATACTATATATTGACTTGGTGAAGTATATGTCTCAAATAATCTTCTTGATAGCTCATTTTTCTAAGCGGAGTGTCTAGTTTATTGGGAATAAAATTTATACACTTGTTTGGTACACGCTGACTTTCCGAGGCTTTCTCTTGTCGGAGAGGCGTTGCCGGAGTCGGCGGGAAAGGGTGTCATCTCAGGGAGTAAGAGGGCCTTGGGGGACGTCTTCCCGGGGATGATTACTGAAAAAAGTTCATGACCTCCCCCACTCCTTGAGCATCTCCTTCATTTGGGCCAATTTTACCGAAATTGTTGCAAATTTCACCTCCATTTTTTGTACTTTTCAATAAAATATTCTGCGCCCTCACGTAACTAACAGGGGTGGGGAGGGTACCGCGCACTACTGGGGGGGGTAGGGTGGTACCTCACTCAAGGAGGTGGCGGTATACCAAGGCTTTTGGGGATGGTCAGAAACCAGCGAGGTAATCTTCCTGAATTCCAGCTTCGGCACTTTGTTTTATTTGCTTGAGCAACTGGATAGGATTTTTTCATACGTGCCATGCTTTTCAATAATTAGTTTGGGCTAATTTTATGTTGGTTTTATATTTTACATGTATGTACGTTTTACCGAACAGTGCATGGGAAAGAGTATCACATTGTCCTGTACTCTAATGTAAACCGTTGCGTGGCAAGGGCATTTTCGTCTTTAACCCACTCATTCCAGGGGCGGGTCACAATTCACCGATCCCCCAGGTATTATGGGATAGCACTGTCAATATATTACTTATCTACAGTAATCCAGTTTTAAAGGCACACATTATCTTAGTAAATTAGTTTTTGGCTTAGGTTTAATTCTAGGTTTAGACTAAGGCGTTGCTTTAGACTAAGCCTAAAGCCAAAGCTTAAACCTCATACAATAATGGTAAAATATGCGCACTGTTAAAAAACTACTGTAGATAGCATAACTGGAAGAGTACCATATTGGAGGGGTAGTGCGGCCTCCTTTCATAGGGTAGTTCGGCCGTTCACAATTTTAATAGAGATCGAACGAAATATTGTGAAAAATGAATTTATGAAGTGAATTTGGACCCGCTTCTCAAAAAATGAGGGGGTAAGGACGAAAACGCCCGAGCCATCAAACACCCGTTTAACATTTCAGTGCTGGTAGCTGAAATGGTCTCCTCGTAGGAGACAACCTTAGTTAAACTAACCTCGTTTTTTCGGCATCTGTTCATCATGGTCATCGATGTAATCGTTGTTATTGTTGAACGTCGCTGCAATCGGTATTGTAGTGGTCCCTTGAGGACTGCGGGTAAGACATTGAGCAGAGTTCATTACCTCACATAAACACAGTTTGCCGATTTCTTTGTTGGTTGTTCAGTGTTTTGATACAATTGTAAAGCTCTGACTATCACATTTCTGCTTCAAAACAGGAAGTAAGTCAGTATGCTGTCATTATGAATATTACCTACAATTTGCGAATATAGAATATAAGTATAATAGTTTAAAATATAAAAACGCCTCAGCCATCTCAGTTCCTTAACTACTTTATAAACTGGTTTTTATTTAATAAAATTTAACTGGAAAATTTAAAACCAAAATAAATCTGTAGTCTACCACCCTATACTACAACTTTACCTTAGACAAGCTAAAAGTAGTAAAAGGCACAAATAGGCGACTATATTTTCGCTGGAAAATACTATGATTGCTTATCTTTCTTTTGTATAAAGCTATTGGTTTAACTCAAAAAAATTAAATATATATTTGATAAATTAGTGCACTGACGACACAGCGATCCCTTGAAATTTTAACAAGCTAAATTTTGCTAAATCATATAAACAGTTTTGCTTCAATTTTAAAACCTGTTATTAGAGAGAACTATGTCACAACTATAAAAGGTGCTATATGTTAGTAATAAAACACATATTTGTATTGTCATGCATTTACAAATAACACTAAAATTTGAGGATACGTTTGATAGAAAATTGCTTAACGATATACCATGAAAGGCTACGATTGTATCGGTTAATATTTTCCCGAACATTATCTATTGTAATGCCAAATGCCTTTATTATCGAAATTTGCGGACAGTTGCGGCATTGGGATCCCTGTCCACGATCGGTGACGGGCTTCTCGCACATATGAGGCTACACATGGCCACACATACTTCAATTTTTAGCCACTTCAAATTTAAATTTGCTTCCAGTAAACGAACAGTGAAAGTTAGGGAAGTACTTAACACAATGAAGAGATTCCTAGTACTTGTATTGGGAATTCACCTGATGTTTTTGTTGCATTAAAGCTTAATGACTTTCTGGAATAAAATTAGTGTGGATAGACGTAAACACAAACGTTTAGACAATACAGCAACGAATTTTCTAAGCACAAAGTACCAGAAACGAAATGTGTATGACATAACAATAAGATATGTGCTAGCAAATGTCCAAATATAAATGTACGTTGGACCATAGTTTGGGTGGCACGCTATACAGTAGTCTGCGGGCTCTCTCACCATAGTTCGGGCTTAAGTGCATCTCACGCCTTAGTTTGGACACTAATCACATGCCAAAGTCGTCCTTGTACTATATATAATGTTTGTTTTTGTACCGTTTCATATTTTCGTATTGGCGGGAAGAACAATAACGCAGGTAACAACATTTGGCAACTTTGCATACGATCGTTATGTACTATTGCATAGCCAAGATAAATTCCAAATTCAGTGGTTATCCTGACACGCAACTAAAATAATATAATTCACTTTAACGATTAAATTTTAAACTAAGTCCCATTTTTAAATTCTAATAAGTATACGGAATCTTCTGAGCCTACCTAACTAAGTATTGATCAATTTTTATCAATATTTCTACAGAATTTCCATCTTGCATGAGCTACATCAGCAGATTGAGAGCTACATGAATTCAAAGTGTGCCCACAAAATTCAACCGCGCGACAAACTATTTGCCATAACATGTGCCGTAGTAAATCACATGAAAATATCATACTGAGGTTTTAGCAATCAGTTTAACCAAATGTACATAAGAGTCCTTTATGCACTTTTGCCTTAACGGATCCGTTCTAAAAACCATTATTTAGATAGATTTTTCGTTGAGGTTTAATGTATATAAGAGACCCGTATACACTCTTGCCTTAACGTTTATGCTCTAAAACCCATTGTTTAGATGGATTGATTATTCGTTGAGGTTTAAATAAATGTATTGATTATTCCAACTTGATAAAATATAATTTTTCGAAACTTCGGAAATATTAATAAAATGTTCTTTATTGTAAGTCCGTATTGGATGTTACGAATGTTTTCGGTGTCACTTCTATTTTGTATTTGGAAATTATATCAAATACAATTTACTTACAAAAGAGACGACAAAACTATGCGCGGTATTTCCAAAGGCTTACCTTGTCACATACTAAAATTTCTCCAAGTTCTGTAACTGCTTTCTATATTTTTTGCTAGTATTACTTTTATTACATACAGCCAGCTATTAACAGACAAAAGAGACAACAAGCTCCTACAAATATCTGTTAGATTTTGATGTGGTGACAACGCAAAGGTACAAAATTTCTGTGTGTAGCAGAAAGGAATTGTAAACCAAAATCTCTAATAAGTCCCGATAAGATAGTTTAGTCGCTTGCAGCAGGTTGTCAGAGACTTGGGTTTAACAATTATATTTAAAAGGCAAAAGCCTAAGTTTAATTATATTGAAACCGTAGCTTTATACATATATATTTAAGGAATTTGAGCAATTTTCAACAGAACATTTTTAAAAATCAAACAACAAGAAAGTAATTTATTATATAGCAAGAGATACTTGTCTCATCTTGACGGCACGGAAATACATGATGTTTTCTGTGAAATTTGGATATATAAATTGAAAATAATAAATTTTGTAATAATTTTTCAAGAAGTATAGTGGTCACGCAATATACAATTATAATTACCAGCGAGAAGTGTTAATTCGTCAGTTAGAATAGCAGCATTAACTATCAACAGTTTCAAACGGGTCATGGTGTAATGGTTGAACATCTGTTGGACATGCGGAAGCCCACTTGTTCGATTTCAACTGGACCCATTTTTTTAGTTTCAATTGGATTCAACAATAACAAGTAAAGCTTATAAAGAAGCTTGAAAATGTAAACGATTTTGCAGCCCTTGATCAGGATGGGATTTACACTGCCCCTAATATAAATAGTGCAGGTAGTTTTTAAGATAAATAAAAGTTGTACTCGGCTGCGGTATTCACGTAGCCTCGATAATTTTCTATTTTCTGCATTAGTGTAGTTGTTTTTTAGCAGGTCTACGCTTGAATAACGTGTTGGACTATCCTAAAAAGGTGTCTGAAGTCCATGAACACAGACTCTGCTTTCGGATAATGTCCGGACAAAGTAAACATATTTCGGTTTTTTGAAAAATAAGTATTTCTGAATAAAATTATAAAATGTATTTATTTAGTAAACCTAGAGAAGCAGTTTACTGAGAAAAATAATAATGTTTTGTCTGTTTAAGCACAAGTGAAATTCATTTTACTGTAAAATGATTATTACAAACAAATATTCTATAAAAGAATATATATCTATGTAATTTTTAGTTACTTAAAACAAGGCAGTGACGATATTTCCTGTGTTTTATACTTGATATTTATTAATTATTAATAATTTATTTAATAATAATTTACACATATTAAAACAATGAAACGTTATCGGTTCGACAATATAAATCTTTGTATTCAATGAAATTTGATTGAATTTCTGCTGAAATTTATCTAGATTGCAACAAATTTTATCTAGCTTTAATATTTTCTTAAGAATAATCCGCTGAAAATTTCCGACTTTTTCAAAATAAGAATTACATTCATGCATATAATAATAATCATTCATCAAGTTCGACGATATCCATTATTGTATT
The DNA here is from genome assembly GCA_030248225.1 of Trileptium ribeirensis. Taxonomy (NCBI): domain Eukaryota; kingdom Metazoa; phylum Nematoda; class Enoplea; order Enoplida; family Thoracostomopsidae; genus Trileptium; species Trileptium ribeirensis. The sequence continues at coordinate 11,143 of JASANE010010812.1, forward strand.
CAATGAAATTTTATTGAATTTCTGCTGAAATTTATCTAAATTGCAACAAATTTTATCTAGCTTCAATATTTCCTTAAGAATAATCCGCTGAAAATTTGCGACTTTTTCAAAATTAGAATTACATTCATTCATATAATAATAATCATTCATCAAGTTCGACAGTATCCATTATTGTATTCAATGATATTTTATTGAATTTTTGTTGAAATTTACTTAAAGTGCAACAAATGTTAACTAAATTCAATATTTCTGTGAGAATAATCCACTAAAAAATAAGCAGTAGATTCATGTATATTATAATAATCAATTTAAGATCCACATAATTTCATACAACAGAAGTCAGTTTCTTCTTCAAATTAACCATTAGCTTATCCAAATTAAATTTATAATTTTCATGGGATTTTGGACTAAGACATATATTTTGACTTTTAATGCAATACACGAAAACACACCATCTTGGTTTTATTAGCCTCCATTTTCGCTAAATCCACAGCTTTGTAGAAAATATGGCGTAACCCAAAATAGTATTTGTAGCAAACATATAGGACTCAAGTTGTGCCTTTTACTACTTTTAGCTATGGACAAACTAAAGGTTTCAAGCCAATTTCCAGTCGTTTCTGAGTTTTTGCTGGAGGCAGTTAATATATTGCTGTTTTTATTACATATCTAGGCTTCAGGATTTCCCAACCCGGTTTTATTTTTGTCGCACCAGTCACTTCTGAACATGTATATGGATTTCGTAACTGTAGATACAGTAATTATGAGGTCAAATCAAAGACTACTAACAATCCGTGGAAACAATAAAATGATGTTCGCAAGCGTTATTCATTACGTATATATAACTATATTAAATATTACTCATTACGAGAATTGAAAGCGGTTTAGTAAACCAATGCAGCCGTTCAAAGCTTGATAAAATGGTTCGCTGCACTGATAATATCTGCATTATCAGCAATTAATGTCTATTGGTAACCTATAGTTACCCAAATTAATGTGCTTTGATGCGTTTTCGGTGCTAAATGCTACATAATGTAACATCTTTTTTTCAAGGAACCATTATGGGAATGACCGGATTATTAATGTTTACATACGTGGCAGTTTTCAAATTTTTTACTTATTGAGATACTATCTTAATTTTGACACACACACTAAAATAGTGAAGTATGAGAAATAATCTATGACCTTCTAGCTGTCAAAGTTTGATAGTATTATAATTTCCTTTATTAGTGAATTTGGTATAAAAATAATGGTAACAAAACATTTTTTCTGGCAAGATCTAAAAATTCAAACGTTTTGACTGGCGAAAATTAAATAATACGTTCTAATTCTGTTTTTCAATGCTCGCAGTACATATAGATAATATTTCAATGCAATATATGATCAATTTCATCGACAATTTTGAAACTACTATACATTTGATTTTACACTGTCAAACGGCATAAATCAGAGCTATGGTGTGATAAAAGTCAGTAAGTTTTAAACCTTAGAGAATGTCTTTGAACGTGCTTTAGTTAGTCTCAAGTTCTGACCCAATTGAAGAGATAAAAAGTGGAAAGTGGCTGCTACTGTCTTGCTGTGGCTGCGACGCTGATTCGCCGGAAATGTATGCCCCTGTTTTATAGCAAAAACCTGCTTTGTCTGACCCCTTTAGGTTCACGTTTAAGGGAAATCTATTTTGGGCCCTAACTAAAAGGCATAAATAGATATATATGTCAAGTTTTCGTGTAACCTATCGCACTGGATCAGTTTCGCAAGTTTCAGTTACAGATACAACAAGAAAAAATCCACAAACAGTCCAAAATTTAACCACGTAAAAAGCAAGAACAGTCAAAATTCAAATGTCTAGTTCGGAAACAAAGTTACTTTAACACACGTCATTAATTTCTCGTTAATTGTGCAAAATTATCACTTTGGAACTTCTGATCTGCAAACGCATATAGATTAGCAGCACCAGATATGTTACATTAACTATTCGAATTTGGGGATTCACTATTTATCAAAATTCTTCACTTTTATTATATTGGCTAATGTAATTTTTTGGGAAAAATGAAATGCTCAGTAGCA
>JASANE010010813.1:0-12490 GCA_030248225.1 Trileptium ribeirensis
TAGTTTTAATGCCATTTCCGTTCATCTCTTGGTGAACGTCCGATAGGCCTACTATTTCCCGGACGGTCGTAATTTTGATCTGTATGCGCTTAAGGTGTAGTAATAAAAGTTCTGCCCGAGGTCCGTCAGAAACCTAAAAATTTGCCAGGAACAACTCAATCCTACTTCTTTTCTTTTGCTTCAAATCCCTCGAGCCTAACACATATACGTATACATAAATATAAGTGCCTCCATGTATAAACATCGAACAAAAACATCAACGCTGGAAGCAGTTATAGATTCGCAAGCGCAGAAAGCGCAACAAACTAACGATGAAACAACGGACGAAACGTAGGAACATGAAAAGACTATTAAAATGCACACCTCCACGCAAAGGTATTTAAAACAAGACAAACGCATTGCGCTATGGGGTCAGGGTTTCACAAGGAACATATCAGATTAAACGATTTTAAGGTGTGGCTTGCCAGTATGTTCGGTGTCCTATGGTTCTCTCACGGACCTGGTCTGGCCAGGGCAACGGGCCGGAGAGGCCCTGGTTACATACACGGATTGTTCCGTCGTCGATATGCTAAGCCTAATGCCCGAGCCTAAGTCGAATGAAAGGTCCTTATATTTGTCTTATACTTAAATGCCATGTAATTATAAATGCCTTATAATTAAATGCCATGTACAATTTTTTCGAACTGAATCGATGTAGTTTTTTCGGACGGATGTAGGGCAAAGAAGATATTATACATACACCCGTACACGGTAGGCATAGAGTTTAGTAGTTTCGGATCGGATTGGATGCAATATGACCAGAATTAGGATCGCATCGGTTCGGACGCAATGTGAACACGTCCTTATTAGCGTCGCCCAAAGTTTTCACGACGCTATACAAATTGGTCAGTTGATCAAGTTTTGGAATCTGTTTGTTAATCTGCTTATCTCGCAATTATCACATTTTGTCCCCGTGTTTTGTCAAGATTATTTAAGATCTAGTTTTACATATAGAGATTATTTGAGATCTAGTTTATCTAGATGTATGTTTATATGTTAACATTCTAATGTAGTAGTTGTATTCTAATTGATAGTTTTCGGGTTTCTAAAAAACGATGTAGGGCAGGTTCAGTTAAATGTTTTTAAATTTAGATATAAACAGCTTCGCCAGCAAAAACGAGACGGAACTAAAAGAACGTCAATGCAATTTCAATGTATGCAACTGGACATTGTTCCATCTATGTTGTTATATTTAGGTTATACGTATACTTTTCAATATTTAGAATTCGGTAAAAAAGGTTTATAGATTTATTTTTATGAAATTATTGAAATGCTATTTTAAGCATGCTGTCCGCTGCGTACTTTTCGGAGCCTACTTTTGAAGATTTCGGGCTGTGCCGGGCTTCAGGACCTCAAAATTTATGTCCGTTTTCAGCCCCTGGGTGGGTATCCAACAACTGTAGGTCGCAAATTCCCGTTTAGATACTGACCCTGAGGAAAGGCGAGAGGACCCAAATAGGGTCTTAAGTTGACAAATTTTTAGTTATTTAAACAAGACCTTCTACATAGGCGAGAACAGATTAACATTGAACTCTAACTAGTCGCTGCACCTCTAGCGTTATAATGGTTTATTTTGACTAGTAAACGCGCGTAAAACTGGATTCTTGTAATGACAATGGATCTGGTTCAAATGCAGACAGATAGTGTGTTGTTACACAGAAATAATACCTATTACAAAATGTGTACATCTTTTGACCCCCACCAATAAAGGCACTATGTTTGAGCAGTGAAGCCTTATATCTTTAACTTTCCTAGATGTCCCTTCTTCCTCTTCCTCGAGAATCCTGGAATATATTTGAAACGTCGTGGTTCTAAGGCCAACCGGTAATTGGTTGTGTGCTAAAAAGTCTTTTTTTCATTTTTCTATATGGAAAAATGTGGGTTTTGTGCATTTTTTTAATTCGTGGAAATTTTAAAGGTATGTTATATATATCGTACAAAATTCACTCGTGATGTTTCGCCTTCTGGCTTTATGGTAGTAGTAGATCAAACTGCGCCCTTCGATATGTGTTAGTTGTGCGAATTTTAGGGTGTCATTCTATTGTTTCGATGCAAGGTTTTATTTGCCTATTGGGCAAAAAGTCGTGTATTATATGTAAGATAGATTCAAAGGACCATCGAAAAATTTTTATTCTTTGGCGCGCCCCTAAAACCCCATTGAGCAAAAGCCTACACACAAAATTTAACTATCCGTAGCCGAACTTGAAACGCCATTGTAGAACAAGATTCAAAATGCTCAAGAAGTAAATTCGATTTAAGCACATTTTAAATGAAGCTCGAACAAAAAATTGGTGAACGAACAACAGATATTTTTGTTGATTACAGAGCTAAAACTTGATCTCGTGAAAGTGCAATAGTCCGGAGCTAGAAAGTGTGAATATTGTGTTAAGTCATTAACTTCAGCAAAATACGAGCAACTAAGCGTAGCAGTACAAATGCTTTTTCACTCGTTCACTTTGCTTCAAATTTTCATAATTTCACAATTCATACTTTGCGTTCATTTACGAGTTTGTGCGTAGTAACGCCGTAATCGCAGCCGTTGTAACTAGCGCACAGAGGATGATTGCTGTATTTTATAAATTACAATCATTTTGCCTTAAAATTTCTTATCAACATGTATAGTATCAATTTGTAGAATATTTGTTGTTAGCAATCTCGTTAATCGATTTCTGTAATTTCAGGCTTGTGATAACATTTTTTGCCGAGAAACGCTATGTACGCTATGATCAGTCTATGGCTACTATATTGCCAAGACACGACAGCTGACGCTGTTGGGATACACGCCTGTTAAAGTATGCGCAGTATTTTTATGAAAATTAGGTGCAGTTTGTTGTCTGCCTCCTAATAAGTTAATGCCTGAACGTAGAGTAAAACGCACTATTTAAGCAACGACCTAAATTCTTCAAACTCTAACGAGGGACTGAGTTCTTGGATAAATAAAATTTTACATCAGTCTTCGTGCAACACATTTATAACTTTGTACGTTTTCAGTTATGCCAAAAAATAATTCGCTGGCTTTTTATTCAGAAAAACGTTAATATCTTCAAGTTTATAAAAATTGCAGATTCACGTCTGATTTTTCCAAAAGTTTACAGAGACGTACACTGACGAGACCATAATTTAGCCCGAAGATTTTATATCATTGGAATTGTCATAGCGTGAACTGTATTCTGGTGTTTTTATTTTTGGCATACTTCAATATTTAATAAATTATTTAAAAATATAATGAGTTTTTTTTTGCAAAGTTTTTTGTGAAAATTTGTTTAGAAAACAGGTGGCACCATTTAAAGCACACGACAGTCATTGAATAAATGGCTTTTTAAATAAAATAAACAGTTTATTTCCTGATTTTAATTGCGGTAACTGGAAATTTACAGTTCGTAAACGTATTTGAATTATGATACAGCAATAGTCTAAACATCAATGGCTCGGTAAAAATAAACATGATGTGCATGTTGCAGACTCAAGGTATTGATTTGGAAGATATATATTTGTCATTATATATGGTGTCCTTGAGCACCATTATCTTTCACATAGTGTCTAGGACACCTTCCAATTTTATAAACTTACTAGACTGAGCGTAAAATAATTTTGGAAAGCGAAATGACAACCTATGTGAGAATCAAAGAAACCGATTACGTACTAATCCATGCTGTATCCCATGTCGTGGTAACAAAAGTATTGACCAGCGTTCACATTTGTTGGCATTGTATGGTGTCGCAAGCACCATATTTTAAATTTATGGTGTCTCATACACCATTTGTCTATTATATGGAGTATATACATATATGTATGTGCCGTATACCATAGCATGGTATGCTGCGGATTATTGGCACACCAAACTTCCACATCTGGGATTTTATAACGTAGACGTCACATTAGGACTATGTTCGATTGGATAGGTATCATCATTTAATAATATATCTTACACATATCTATATTGCAGTACAGATTTTCGGGTCCAAATAACCTTGAAGGGCCTTACGTTATAAAAAGCACGCCATGTCGTTCTCGATATACTAGGATTAAGCCTTAGCCTAAGCTACGGTTCTTATATGAGAAGTGTACCTAAGCCTAAGTCTACCCAGATTTCGCGACCATTTACACCAAAATTTCACGTACAACAGCAAGAAGACTGTCAGCGCTCTGCTATCACATGATCGCCATGACAGCACCTATCCTAGCTTGCACTGGGTCTGTTATAAAAACTCGCGTCCCACGACCAGCTCGGTCAACGCATTGGTCGGGAATCTACACTGTGTTAACCGTCTGACACTATGTGGGGAAGGATTTAAGAAACTAGTTTGAGTTAATTTAGCATCGGAAAGCTCTGAGATACATTTTGTTGAAATATGACAGGAAACATTTTTTATTCCTTAAATCCGTACATTTCGTCATTTAAGGAACCCAATAACAGCATTTACGAATCAGAACTTCTTTTAAGGAACAAGGAAATTGTTAGCCATTTTTTTCTATTATTTCATAATACACCACTTTTGCTTCTCACAATGTCAAGCGCAGAATTCTAAGCTGAATCTAAGAAAAAACTACCAACATGGCATTGATTGCAGGGTCATTGGCTAAGGGCCTGTTTAACACAAATTCTTTGTGACACGCTCAAGCAATTTAGTTGTTATGGCTAAACAAATACCATGGTGCCAGTCAAAATATTTGCTGCTGTATTCGCATAGCGCTTCGATTTCATTGCTCACGGTCTAAACGCCAGTACACTTTTTATTGCAATCTCGCGTAGCCTGCAATAAGTATCTTATGGGTTTTTCGATTGAATACATAGTTTGTAAGAGTCTTACGCAGCTCAATAATCCTAACCTTACTGACAGCGGTTAATAATCGGCCAAAAACAGATAAATTTAGTTTTTAGTACATCGTTTCGACCAGCAGTAAACTCAAAATGTACGTTTAATTGATAAATACGCAACAGTAGACGCCATATCTAATAGCAGTGTTTTCCATGAATGCCTTGGAACGCGGCTAAAGTTTAGTACTTGAATGCTGGCATTACGCAAAAGTTTGAACCTTAATGTATCTCAGAGCTTTCCGATGCTAAATTAACTCAAACTAGTTTCTTAAATCCTTCCCCACATAGTGTCATACGGTTAACACAGTGTAGATTCCCGACCAATGCGTTGACCGAGCTGGTCGTGGGACGCGAGTTTTTAACAGACCCAGTGCAAGCTAGCATAGCTGCTGTCATGGGGATCATGTGATAGCAGAGCGCTGACAGTCTTCTTGCGATGTACGTGAAATTTTGGTGTAAATGGTCGCGAAATCTGGGTAGACTTAGGCTTAGGTACACTTCTCATATAAGAACCGTAGCTTAGGCTAAGGCTTAATCCTAGTATATCGAGAACGACATGGCGTGCTTTTTATAACGTAAGGCCCTTCAAGGTTATTTGGACCCGAAAATCTGTACTGCAATATAGATATGTGTAAGATATATTATTAAATGATGATACCTATCCAATCGAACATAGTCCTAATGTGACGTCTACGTTATAAAATCCCAGATGTGGAAGTTTTGTGTGCCAATAATCTGCAGCATACCATGCTATGGTATACGGCACATACATATATGTATATACTCCATATAATGAGACAAATGGTGTATGAGACACCATCAATTTAAAATATGGTGCTTGCGACACCATACAATGCCAAAATGTGAACGCTGGTCAATACTTTTGTTACCACGACATGGGACACAGCATGGATTAGTACGTAATCGGTTTCTTTGATGCTCACATATTTTGTCATAACGCTTTTCAAAATTATTTTACGCTCAGTCAGAAGTTTATAAAATTGGAAGGTGTCCTAGACACTATGTGAAAAAGATAATGGTGTCAAGGACACCATATGAAATGGCAAATATAGATCTTCCAAATCAATACCTCGAGTCTGCAACATGCACATCATGTTTATTTTTACCGAGCCATTGATGTTTAGATATTGCTGTATCATAATTCAAATACGTTTACGAACTGTAAATTTCCAGTTACCGCAATTAAAATCAGGAAATAAACTGTTTATTTTATTTAAAAAGCCATTTATTCAATGACTGTCGTGTGCTTTAAATGGTGCCACCTGTTTCTTAACAAACAAATTTTCAAAAAACTTTGCAAACTCATTATATTTTTAAATAATTTATTAAATATTGAAGTATGCCAAAAATAAAAACACTATAATACAGTTCACGCTATGACAATTCCAATGATATAAAATCTTCGGGCTAAATTATGGTCTCGTCAGTGTACGTCTCTGTAAACTTTTGGAAAAATCAGACGTGAATCTGCAATTTTTATAAACTTGAAGATATTAACGTTTTTCTGAATAAAAAGCCAGCGAATTATTTTTTGGCATAACTGAAAACGTACAAAGTTATAAATGTGTTGCACGAAGACGGATGTAAAATTTTATTTATCCAAGAACTCAGTCCCTCGTTAGAGTTTGAAGAATTTAGGTCGTTGCTTAAATAGTGCGTTTTACTCTACGTTCAGGCATTAACTTATTAGGAGGCAGACAACAAACTGCACCTAATTTTTATAAAAATACTGCGCATACTTTAACAGGCGTGTATCCCAACAGCGTCAGCTGTCGTGTCTTGGCAATATAGTAGCCAGACTGATCATAGCGCACATAGCGTTTCTCGGCAAAAAATGTTATCACAAGCCTGAAATTACAGAAATCGATTTACGAGATTGCTAACAACAAATATTCTACAAATTGATACTATACATGTTGATAAGAAATTTTAAGGCAAAATGATTGTAATTTATAAAATACAGCAATCATCCTCTGTGCGCTAGTTACAACGGCTGCGATTACGGCGTTACTACGCACAAACTCGTAAATGAACGCAAAGTATGAATTGCGAAATTATGAAAATTTGAAGCAAAGTGAACGAGTGAAAAAGCATTTGTACTGCTACGCTTAATTCTCGTATTTTGCTGAAGTTAATGACTTAACACAATATTCACACTTTCTAGCTCCGGACTATTGCACTTTCACGATATCAAGTTTTAGCTCTGTAATCAACAAAAATATCTGTTGTTCGTTCACCAATTTTTTGTTCGAGCTTCATTTAAAATGTGCTTAAATCGAATTTACTTCTTGAGCATTTTGAATCTTGTTCTACAATGGCGTTTCAAGTTCGGCTACGGATAGTTAAATTTTGTGTGTAGGCTTTTGCTCAATGGGGTTTTAGGGGCGCGCCAAAGAATAAAAATTTTTCGATGGTCCTTTGAATCTATCTTACATATAATACACGACTTTTTGCCCAGAAGGCAAATAAAACCTTGCATCGAAACAATAGAATGACACCCTAAAATTCGCACAACTAAACACATATCGAAGGGCGCAGTTTGATCGATGATGATCATAAAGCCAGAAGGCGAAACATCACGAGTGAATTTTGTACGATATATATAACATACCTTTAAAATTTCAGCCAACTTGCGTAGGGCCGACATTTTTCCAATATACAGAGAAACGAAGACTTTTTAGCACACAACCAATTACCGGTTGGCCTTAGAACCACTACGTTTCAAATATATTCCAGGATTCTCGAGGAAGAGGAAGAAGGGACATCTAGGAAAGTTAACAATATAAGGCTTCACTGCTCAAACATAGTGCCTTTATTGGTGGGGGGCAAAAGATGTACACATTTTGTAATAGGTATTATTTCTGTGTAACAACACACTATCTGTCTGCATTTGAACCAGATCCATTGTCATTACAAGAATCCAGTTTTACGCGCGTTTACTAGTCAAAATAAACCATTATAACGCTAGAGGTGCAGCGACTAGTTAGAGTTCAATGTTAATCTGTTCTCGCCTATGTAGAAGGTCTTGTTTAAATAACTAAAAATTTGTCAACTTAAGACCCTATTTGGGTCCTCTCGCCTTTCCTCAGGGTCGTATCTAAACGGGAATTTGCGACCTACAGTTGTTGGATCCCACCCAGGGCTGAAAACGGACATAAATTTTGAGGTCCTGAAGCCCGGCACAGCCCGAAATCTTCAAAAGTAGGCTCCGAAAAGTACGCAGCGGACAACATGCTTAAAATAGCATTTCAATAATTTCATAAAATAAATCTATAAACCTTTTTTACCGAATTCTAAATATTGAAAAGTATACGTATAACCTAAATATAACAACATAGATGGAACAATGTCCAGTTGCATACATTGAAATTGCATTGACGTTCTTTTAGTTCTGTTTTTGCTGGCGAAGCTGTTTATATCTAGACTCAAAAACATTTAACTGAACCTGCCCTACATCGTTTTTTAGAAACCTGAAAACTATCAATTAGAATACAACTACTACATTAGAATGTTAACATATAAACATACATCTAGATAAACTAGATCTCAAATAATCTCTATATGTAAAACTAGATCTTAAATAATCTTGACAAAACACTGGGACAAAATGTGATAATTGCGAGATAAGCAGATTAACAAACAGATTCCAAAACTTGATCAACTGACCAATTTGTATAGCGTCGTGAAAACTTTGGGCGACGCTAAGGACGTGTTCACATTGCGTCCGAACCGATGCGATCCGAATTCTGCTCATATTGCATCCAATCCGATCCGAAACTACTAAACTCTATGCCTACCGTGTACGGGTGTATGTATATATTTTTTCGCCCTACATCCGTCCGAAAAAACTACATCGATTCAGTTCGAAAAAATTGTACATGGCATTTAATTATAAGGCATTTATAATTACATGGCATTTAAGTATAAGACAAATATAAGGACCTTTCATTCGACTTAGGCTCGGGCATTAGGCTTAGCATATCGACGACGGAACAATCCGTGTATGTAACCAGGGCCTCTCCGGCCCGTTGCCCTGGCCAGACCAGGTCCGTGAGAGAACCATAGGACACCGAACATACTGGCAAGCCACACCTTAAAATCGTTTAATCTGATATGTTCCTTGTGAAACCCTGACCCCATAGCGCAATGCGTTTGTCTTGTTTTAAATACCTTTGCGTGGAGGTGTGCATTTTAATAGTCTTTTCATGTTCCTACGTTTCGTCCGTTGTTTCATCGTTAGTTTGTTGCGCTTTCTGCGTCTGCGAATCTATAACTGCTTCCAGCGTTGATGTTTTTGTTCGATGTTTATACATGGAGGCACTTATATTTATGTATACGTATATGTGTTAGGCTCAGGGATTGAAGCAAAAGAAAAGAAGTAGGATTGAGTTGTTCCTGGCAAATTTTTAGGTTTCTGACGGACCTCGGGCAGAACTTTTATTACTACACCTTAAGCGCATACAGATCAAAATTACGACCGTCCGGGAATAGTAGGCCTATCGGACGTTCACCAAGAGATGAACGGAAATGGCATTAAAACTAGCTTAGCAGTATACAAACGTGGAAATATCGGATTTGAGAAACAGCGACAATCTAGCTAACATATATGCCATTGGTTAAGCTTATAAAAACAACGGAAAAATAATAAACTTGAACAACTTTTAGTAATCGAGAGAACCGAAAACGGATTTCGTCATCCGTAACTGGTCACTGGTTACGAATTCGAATTTACAATTCGCATACTTTTCGGTGCGAAATTTCGTGGGCTTTTTAACGATGCCTACCACTATGAAATAGGTCAAAGGGTTATCGATTTACGTTCAAGAATATCTCCACCAGTTTTTAACAACCGCTACTTACGCTAACTTGGGTTGCTGGTGTTACCTGATCATAATCAGACCTATGATGGGTTGTTTAACAGCATCGTAACTTCAATGGATATCTTCTGTATTTCTACGCGAACCCTGTCGTATGATTTCTCAGCCACCTTGCTTTCCGCACGAACCGACTAGAGCCAAATGTTGATAAACATAGCCAAAATCGTCTGAAATCACTGGTGTCATCGCTTTTCAACTCTTTACGATTTTTAGCGGAGTACTCTATATGGACACTTTAGCTGTCATCACGTTGCTCGGGTAAAGTTACAACTAAGCAGCATCATTAAATCTTATTCAATCCTTCGTTCGTTGTGAGAGGCACGGCAATAGATCTATTTGACTCGACATTCATAAAGTTTGAGCAGGAGCATTTCAACTTTTCTCTTCTCAGGAGTACCTCAGACACATGTTTCATATTTCACTTCGTAGGTCACACATCACGGATTGCAACGAGTCCAGGCGGATCTCGATCCACCCAGCCGTAGAGCCGCTATAAATGTTGCCCTGCGTTATGTGTTTTTTATGTTACAAATATAGAAATTGACATACATTTTTTCTCATTTTGCAAAATCTCATTATTTTTTCACTAACACTAAATGGAGGCACGTGACCCGTCATTCAAGTCGCGTATTCTCAACGAACCCAACGAGATGCGGCGGGTCGCCATGTCACCCTCCGTTGGCTGTGGTAGCTCGATAAAATAAGCTCTAAAATGGCACTTGTTTATTTGTGCGCATGAAATTCCAAAAATTTTATTTTCAACTCGAAAGTGCGCAAATCATCCCTCATTTTTTCATCTCGTCAAACCATCTTCAAATATACCCGGCGGAACTCTGTCCGACTTCTCCTTAATCTAGGTTAACTGACACCAATGATCCAATCCCGTAACCAAAACTCACTCTGTTTGCTTCATTTTAGCATTTTTATATTTTTCACCCGCGGGACTGAAGCGTTACGCTTTACTCGAATCGTCTCATGATGGCGAGTCAACGACCGCCTGGGGGCATCGATACGACCAGCCGTTAGCACAGGAGAGCCTTCTAAAACCCCCTACACTAATATATACATATAAAGCACCTCGAGTGGGTCATGTCCCAATATTTCGTCTGCCCCCTTGTGTTTGGTGTCAATCGAACCCATGTTTCGTCCTAAAAACGAATTTAACCTCAGCCCACGTAACTTTCCCCGAGAATCCCTGGCCCCAGATCTGTCCCAAACCCCCTCGTTCCTTCTCTTCTCTTTCCTCTCTATAATCGTCATTGTGGTCCTCATCTGGTTTGCGCTCGCTTGTGGTTTGATCCTAGCCGTCTGTCGTGTCGCTTTGCTTTCTCTCTTTTCTTTCATGACATTTGGTCTTTCTTCCTTTTAGTATCTATTTGCGCTATCTGCCCATCCTTTTTTCTTTGTATCCTCCTTGTCGTCTGTCTTCTCTCTCTATCCCCTATCTTAATTAACAGTACTCATTAGTAAATAATAACGCTCATGTTAATAATATGAGCTAATTTATAATTACCAGTCATACACATAAATGTAAATAATATATAAGTATATAGAAAACATTAAGTAAAATTCGTAAGTTTTACAGATTTTGGTTTTACATACAACTAAATAGGTATATAGCTACACAGGGAGGCAGGTTTGGAGCCCGTCGGTGACCCCTGTGAGTCCCGGGGAATGTCCTCTCAGCTGGGGTTCTCCAGGGGGTGCGCCGTCCCTTGTCATTGAAAGGGTCAACCCGTTGCTTGTTCCCTCTTGGCATGTATGAGAACCGACACCAGACTAATAAAAATTTATAGGTCCGCGAACCGACACTCAGACTGATAGGTGAACGTGTAATGTTTACACGTTTGCCTGTGGGAAACATAGGGGATAGGCAGACTAATTTGGGCGAGGTTTACTTTTGGAGCTGTAGCTTAGTATTTATTATAAGTCAGTATTTTAACAACTTTAATAATAATAATAAATAATATTTGGATTAAATTTGTCTTGATGTTGGAACGCCTGGCTTACCAGACGTAAACAGAGGATTAAATAAGAAGAAACATCGGATGTAATTTCGACCTTCTCTCCAAATCGACACACGTTTTCCCATTGTCTGTCCCTTTCCCTGAGAAGGCCACCTGTTTGTGGTAACCGGTAAATTTCATAGTTTCAAACTTTCCGATTTAACATCGGAAAGAAAATAAAAAAGAGGACGACGAATCGCCTCCGATTGGAAGGCGACAAAATGCTATACTAAAGTGTAGCCGAAAATTTCGAGTTTGCGACTGACACCCAAAGCCTTCTAATCAGTCTAAATATAACACCGCGGTGTTTCATAGACCGGGCTCCGTGTGAACACTAACTAGTGTAGTATCCTGATTTGTTTTTCTGTTCGCCCAAAGAACTGGCGATCGGGTGATGCTCGGAGGAATGCACGTCGAGGTCCAGTGTCTCGTTAAAGGGTTCAGGTGGTGCTGCCCGCAGGCATCGAATATGTATGTATGGGTGGAGAGTTAGCAAGTAAATAAGGATTCGAATATGTAAGTATTGAAGGGGGTTTAATTTCCCCAAGGTTAGGTGTAAATGGGTAGGTGACCCTCTTAATTGCCATCCTAAATTTCATGAGTTTGAAAGTAGCTAGTAAGGGTCCTATTAGTTGATGCTCCGTCCGCCGCAAGGCATTTCCGCTTCATTTTACAATAGCTGCGCCGCTTGTCCTGGAATCATTGAAATTTGGTCGAGAGCTCCAATG
>JASANE010010815.1:0-15719 GCA_030248225.1 Trileptium ribeirensis
TTTAGCAGTAAAGGGGAGGCTGTATGGCACGTCGTATTTACAGATTTTCTGAATATTGGCAGATTTTTACTAGGCAACCTACCCATCACACTAGTTTTTCATAGAACCAAACCCACTTTCAGCCTTATAGGCAAAACAGATACCAAATACAGTATAAAAATTAAATCAGCAAAGCTCTACACACCATACGTTACGCTATCAACTCAAAATTTTAGCAAATATCAGCGCATACTTAGCAGTACTGGATTCAAATATCCGGTTGTTCGGCATAGCATAGTGACCAAATCACTGGGAACGGGAGATATGAACGTTTCGTGGTCCTTTATAAGTAATGGGAGAGTACCCAGGAGAATAGTACTTATGCAGGTAAGCGCATCAGCATATATTGGACAGATAGATAAAAATCCGTATAACTTTGAACATTTCAACCTTCAAAGTTTGCAGGTATTTGTTAACAAAATGTCTTACCCAAACCAATACTTTTGTTTCCTTCCAAGAGTCGGGAGATATGTGAAAATCATTCTTAAACTTTCTTAAAAATACTGATTTATGTAATTTTGAGCCAAATTCGACCCCTGGGGTTACGCTGCAGGCTAGTTTATGATACCAATAACACTAACTAGGGACGGATCAACAAAATGTGGTTACCAGTCGTCAGTAGAAAATAGTAACGTAGACATAGAGATAACATACAATAAACCATTAACAGAACCTATAATGTTGTTAGTTTTATCGGAAATTGACAGTTTACTCACTGTACAGGACAATGGAGAAATCAAGTGGTCAGAGTAGTGCTTTGTTACACGATACACCAATACTCCTCCAACCACCCTATAATGCAATCGTAGCAGGATCAACACAATCAGGAAAAAGTTATTTCGTATAGCAATTACTTCGTCACGTAAATGAGTTACATACCCAAAACTTCGATAGAATTTTTTACTGTTACAACATGCCTGAGAAAGAGTTATTAGGGTTAAACGTTGAAAATTTAAAACTACTTCCCAGTTTCCCTAACTTCTTATTCGAAGAAAAAGTATCACCGGTACATACCGTCGTAATATTGGATGATTTTATGGACAGTTTAATTGGGGAGAAAAGGTTAATAACACTGTTCACTACGATGAGACATAGGTTAATTTCGGTAATATTTATAGTCCAAAACTTATACTTTTGCCCTAAAGTTGGTCCTTGCATACGTCGAAATACTGATTATTACTTTCTCTTTGAAAATCGCGGAGATCAGGCAATGATAAACTCTCTAGGTTCCTGAATGTTCCCCCATAAAAAGAATTTCTATCCGGGGCATACTCAAAAGCATTAAAAAGACCGTATGGTTACCTCATGATAAATCTAAATCCTAATACTCCACCCGAGTTTATTCTATCAGAAGGACTGTTGCCTCACGAACAAAGTTACGTATACATATGAGTGAATACATAAAAGAAAACCTTGTCGTGCTTAAATTTCTAGAGAAAGCTCCACTACAGTACGTAAAATCAATTCTCTCTAACCCAGCAGTATCCCTAGTTCGTGCAGTTTCAGAAATTTGTAAAAATATAGAGAACGGTAATATTAAATTAAGTAGCGAAAATCACACCTGGGTAAGGTCACTTAAACGAAAAATTGTAGCACTAGCATCTGGTAGAAACTCCATTACGAAGAAAAAGTTAATTTTCAGACAGGTAGGCCATACTCTGTTCCCTATGTTCATTAACATAGTAAACCCCGCCCTAAAAAGTTTGTTTAAGTATGAGTGAGCCTAAACAGTATGCACAGGTCGAGGAGGGATTATTTGAGAAACTTAAAGCAGACACAGTCCACGATAGTTCATTAAATAAACCGTCATTAAATAGGCCAGTAGAAATAGTTAATAAACCAACTTCTTCAACAACGCTTCAAGATATCGTTAACGTATTACCTCGACGTCTACGTAACAAAGCAAAAATCTTCGCTCATTACCTCGAGGATCACGTTCGACTCAACTCTTAGGAGCGCGTGGTATACAACAACGGTACTATTGGTTCACATTTCATCGATCACGTTCGGTACTTTACATCGTCACCGTTTCTCAAAATACAACGACCCCCCGACGCATCCCGGTTTGCTGACATCATTAAGATGGCTGGTGTTCCATAAAGTGCACTCGGAAGAAATTTATAACTAAAAGATGGCAATGCAAGAATACCGAAGTGGGAAACGTAAAATGGAAACGGAAGTTAATGCAGCTAAACGTCAATGCGCAACAACACGTACAGTAACGTCACCTACTGGCAAACAACGTATCCTCTTCTTCAGCGGTTTGTCCCCGTTCTCTAACTTCTTCGTCAGCCGGTATTGGCAGGCGGTATTCCTTATCACAGCGTGGAACAATATTATCAGACAAAAAAGGCATATCATTTCGGAGACTTTGACAACTATTACCGTATTCTTCAATCCCGATCACCATCGAAAGCTAAACAGTTATCAATAAATATTAACAATTATAACTCGAATGTATGGGAGGCAATGCAATACGATGCAATGATGGAGGCTTTATGGACTAAGTTTAACAACAACAAGTCCCTTAAGCAACAGCTATTAGACACCGGCGATGCACAGTTGATTTACGCAAGGGAATACGACGACTATTTTGGTACCGGCGTGTCACACGAAGATCCAGTCTACGAGACCGAAGAAGAAATTCCTGGAAAGAATGTACTGGGCGAACTTTTGATGATAGTTAGAGATGAAATACAAAAATAGTTTACAGCATCGTGTATTTTTTGCTGTAATGTGTGTTTTGATTTTTAAATAAAAGAAAAACAATTTGCGCTTTTGTGGAGAGCACCAGTATGGCTATATTAAGTTATAATTATTGAATTATCTTTAAACGTTTCAAAAATAAGTCTCAAGTATTGTAAAGCTTATACATTACCTTACATTTCTATATTTTTAGATAATTACATTGCCTATAAACTTTCGTATCAGTTATGTATTCTCACTGTAAAATTATACACTCATTGATGCATCATCATCACTTTAACGTTACGGGGATCGTCAAGGCATTGCCTAATCATATGAGCCGTAAAACATTTCAAGCTTTAATACAGTTATGCGACGGGGAAAGGCAACGTAGGTTTTATAAGTGGTTGCTGCTGCATACGTATTTAGGGATTTCCTGGTAGCCCTTTACTCTACAGGTAAGCAGTCGCTATTCCGAGCGTTTATGGATCAAGCCAGGGAGCGCGGTCGTAAATATTTTGTTAAACAAGCAAGGTCACGGCAGGAGTATGTCGATAGATTCCTATTCTGTTGCCAGTTCGACCATTTGGTTCGCGAAGAGTGTCGCAAGTATAACCGGAAACAGCCGGAAATCAATCCGCTGCAGGAAGCCGAACAACTGCTAGCGAAGATGAGGACAATTGAACTACTGCTTGAAAACTCATTAGATGGGCCCTGTATTACTGCTTGCGATTGTGCTGCGTTAGATTTGCCTCGCGAAATTGAGGAGCATTTTTGTTATCCATTTAAATAATCTGTAGAGGTGTATCTGAAGCAATATTACCTTTAAATAGCTAAGTTAAATATTAATGGTTCTGTTAAGCGTATATATTCATATACTTTGTATAATTATTTAAAATGCTTTGTTTCAGTGAGTTAAATTATGTGCAACCACTCAGAAATATTAATTAATTTACCTAATCACCAGCTCGATGTAATCCTTACTGTACAATGTTTATATCGACACGTGGACCGAGAAAGCCTGGCGAAACTGTGTAGCTCGGCGTATGTCGAAATGTAGTCTCGGTTTTACAAATGGTTAAAAAATCAAGATGAAACAGTTTTTCATGATTTCGTTTTGGCATTATACACCAAGGGACAGTTGACATTATATACAACTCGTATGGCAGAAGTAAGCAAATGGGGCTGTAGCTTTCGTTTCAGAGAAGCCGCTTCAATCCAGGAGTATGTAAATTCCTATCTTTTTTCAGGACAACGTTATTAACTTGTGGCGGAGGACAAGTACTGGAGAAGTCAAGAAGACGTATGCGATCAGTGTCCTCTGAAAGAAATAACACTATTTAATGAGAAACGAAATCGAATAAATAAAATTTTGAAATCACATTTGCAGCTTGACTTTGAATTTATTATCAATACTGTGCATAAAGACTACCATGCTTTGAATCTAGCCCGTGAGATATACCAATATTTTGAGCAGCAGATTTTTCCACAATCCTCTATGTCTATCGCCACTGAATGACGCACAACAAACATTCGAGACAATGGGCTATGCACAGTGTTTTAAGTAGCTTATCATTTTCGTCTTAAAGTCCAATGATTGGAAGATTTCTCTTACTATACACAAAAACATGTCCAAGAAAGTTTAAAGAGAATTCAGTTAAAATTTTAGGAATTTAGCGGCGTATATCAGTAAAGTTTAAAGAGAATTCAGTTAAAATTTTAGGAATTTAGCGGCGTATATCAGTAAAGTTTAAAGAGAATTCAGTTAAAATTTTAGGAATTTAGCGGCGTATATCAGTAAAGTTTAAAGAGAATTCAGTTAAAATTTTAGGAATTTAGCGGCGTATATCAGTAAAGTTTAAAGAGAATTCAGTTAAAATTTTAGGAATTTAGCGGCGTATATCAGTAAAGTTTAAAGAGAATTCAGTTAAAATTTTAGGAATTTAGCGGCGTATATCAGTAAAGTTTAAAGAGAATTCAGTTAAAATTTTAGGAATTTAGCGGCGTATATCAGTAAAGTTTAAAGAGAATTCAGTTAAAATTTTAGGAATTTAGCGGCGTATATCAGTAAAGTTTAAAGAGAATTCAGTTAAAATTTTAGGAATTTAGCGGCGTATATCGGTAAAGTTTAAAGAGAATTCAGTTAAAATTTTAGGAATTTAGCGGCGTATATCAGTAAAGTTTAAAGAGAATTCAGTTAAAATTTTAGGAATTTAGCGGCGTATATCAGTAAAGTTTAAAGAGAATTCAGTTAAAATTTTAGGAATTTAGCGGCGTATATCAGTAAAGTTTAAAGAGAATTCAGTTAAAATTTTAGGAATTTAGCTGCGTATATCAGTAAAGTTTAAAGAGAATTCAGTTAAAATTTTAGGAATTTAGCGGCGTATATCAGTAAAGTTTAAAGAGAATTCAGTTAAAATTTTAGGAATTTAGCGGCGTATATCAGTAAAGTTTAAAGAGAATTCAGTTAAAATTTTAGGAATTTAGCGGCGTATATCAGTAAAGTTTAAAGAGAATTCAGTTAAAATTTCAGGAATTTAGCGGCGTATATCAGTAAAGTTTAAAGAGAATTCAGTTAAAATTTTAGGAATTTAGCGGCGTATATCAGTAAAGTTTAAAGAGAATTCAGTTAAAATTTTAGGAATTTAGCGGCGTATATCAGTAAAGTTTAAAGAGAATTCAGTTAAAATTTTAGGAATTTAGCGGCGTATATCAGTAAAGTTTAAAGAGAATTCAGTTAAAATTTTAGGAATTTAGCGGCGTATATCAGTAAAGTTTAAAGAGAATTCAGTTAAAATTTTAGGAATTTAGCGGCGTATATCAGTAAAGTTTAAAGAGAATTCAGTTAAAATTTTAGGAATTTAGCGGCGTATATCAGTAAAGTTTAAAGAGAATTCAGTTAAAATTTTAGGAATTTAGCGGCGTATATCAGTAAAGTTTAAAGAGAATTCAGTTAAAATTTTAGGAATTTAGCGGCGTATATCAGTAAAGTTTAAAGAGAATTCAGTTAAAATTTTAGGAATTTAGCGGCGTATATCAGTAAAGTTTAAAGAGAATTCAGTTAAAATTTTAGGAATTTAGCGGCGTATATCAGTAAAGTTTAAAGAGAATTCAGTTAAAATTTTAGGAATTTAGCGGCGTATATCAGTAAAGTTTAAAGAGAATTCAGTTAAAATTTTAGGAATTTAGCGGCGTATATCAGTAAAGTTTAAAGAGAATTCAGTTAAAATTTTAGGAATTTAGCGGCGTATATCAGTAAAGTTTAAAGAGAATTCAGTTAAAATTTTAGGAATTTAGCGGCGTATATCAGTAAAGTTTAAAGAGAATTCAGTTAAAATTTTAGGAATTTAGCGGCGTATATCAGTAAAGTTTAAAGAGAATTCAGTTAAAATTTTAGGAATTTAGCGGCGTATATCAGTAAAGTTTAAAGAGAATTCAGTTAAAATTTTAGGAATTTAGCGGCGTATATCAGTAAAGTTTAAAGAGAATTCAGTTAAAATTTTAGGAATTTAGCGGCGTATATCAGTAAAGTTTAAAGAGAATTCAGTTAAAATTTTAGGAATTTAGCGGCGTATATCAGTAAAGTTTAAAGAGAATTCAGTTTAAAATTGGAGCGGCGTATATCAGTAAAGTTTAAAGAGAATTCAGTTAAAATTTTAGGAATTTAGCGGCGTATATCAGTAAAGTTTAAAGAGAATTCAGTTAAAATTTTAGGAATTTAGCGGCGTATATCAGTAAAGTTTAAAGAGAATTCAGTTAAAATTTTAGGAATTTAGCGGCGTATATCAGTAAAGTTTAAAGAGAATTCAGTTAAAATTTTAGGAATTTAGCGGCGTATATCAGTAAAGTTTAAAGAGAATTCAGTTAAAATTTTAGGAATTTAGCGGCGTATATCAGTAAAGTTTAAAGAGAATTCAGTTAAAATTTTAGGAATTTAGCGGCGTATATCAGTAAAGTTTAAAGAGAATTCAGTTAAAATTTTAGGAATTTAGCGGCGTATATCAGTAAAGTTTAAAGAGAATTCAGTTAAAATTTTAGGAATTTAGCGGCGTATATCAGTAAAGTTTAAAGAGAATTCAGCTAAAATTTTAGGAATTTAGCGGCGTATATCAGTAAAGTTTAAAGAGAATTCAGTTAAAATTTTAGGAATTTAGCGGCGTATATCAGTAAAGTTTAAAGAGAATTCAGTTAAAATTTTAGGAATTTAGCGGCGTATATCAGTAAAGTTTAAAGAGAATTCAGTTAAAATTTTAGGAATTTAGCGGCGTATATCAGTAAAGTTTAAAGAGAATTCAGTTAAAATTTTAGGAATTTAGCGGCGTATATCAGTAAAGTTTAAAGAGAATTCAGTTAAAATTTTAGGAATTTAGCGGCGTATATCAGTAAAGTTTAAAGAGAATTCAGTTAAAATTTTAGGAATTTAGCGGCGTATATCAGTAAAGTTTAAAGAGAATTCAGTTAAAATTTTAGGAATTTAGCGGCGTATATCAGTAAAGTTTAAAGAGAATTCAGTTAAAATTTTAGGAATTTAGCGGCGTATATCAGTAAAGTTTAAAGAGAATTCAGTTAAAATTTTAGGAATTTAGCGGCGTATATCAGTAAAGTTTAAAGAGAATTCAGTTAAAATTTTAGGAATTTAGCGGCGTATATCAGTAAAGTTTAAAGAGAATTCAGTTAAAATTTTAGGAATTTAGCGGCGTATATCAGTAAAGTTTAAAGAGAATTCAGTTAAAATTTTAGGAATTTAGCGGCGTATATCAGTAAAGTTTAAAGAGAATTCAGTTAAAATTTTAGGAATTTAGCGGCGTATATCAGTAAAGTTTAAAGAGAATTCAGTTAAAATTTTAGGAATTTAGCGGCGTATATCAGTAAAGTTTAAAGAGAATTCAGTTAAAATTTTAGGAATTTAGCGGCGTATATCAGTAAAGTTTAAAGAGAATTCAGTTAAAATTTTAGGAATTTAGCGGCGTATATCAGTAAAGTTTAAAGAGAATTCAGTTAAAATTTTAGGAATTTAGCGGCGTATATCAGTAAAGTTTAAAGAGAATTCAGTTAAAATTTTAGGAATTTAGCGGCGTATATCAGTAAAGTTTAAAGAGAATTCAGTTAAAATTTTAGGAATTTAGCGGCGTATATCAGTAAAGTTTAAAGAGAATTCAGTTAAAATTTTAGGAATTTAGCGGCGTATATCAGTAAAGTTTAAAGAGAATTCAGTTAAAATTTTAGGAATTTAGCGGCGTATATCAGTAAAGTTTAAAGAGAATTCAGTTAAAATTTTAGGAATTTAGCGGCGTATATCAGTAAAGTTTAAAGAGAATTCAGTTAAAATTTTAGGAATTTAGCGGCGTATATCAGTAAAGTTTAAAGAGAATTCAGTTAAAATTTTAGGAATTTAGCGGCGTCTATCAGTAAAATGGATAACATTTATTTGTCTGCTTACAAATGGAAAGTAGCATTATTGTTTGCGTTAAGAGTTACAGTATTGAAAGGTTTACAAATGAATAGAACCCCTCTTCAATTACCAAAAAAAAAACGGTACAAATATTGTTAAATTTAGTTTACTCCTTTCATTTCTGAAATCAAATATAATACTGTTATGATAGCATCTTTATCATTTATAACTTATCACATCTTTATCACTCCTGCAGCCGTGTGTGTGAAAACCTTTCTTAGTAAACTGATAGTGTCAAAATATATTTGCTCTACATATAACAAGGATCTGCACGCTTTTACTAAGTGATACAGGTTACAAAAACGTTGTGAAACACTAATATAATAACAGAATGTTGACTCAATTATGCAGACACAGGAGCGAAAACAATTACGTAACATAAGTGCATTCCATCAACATTATCTTTACGACTAAGAATTAATTACTGCAAAAATCGAAAGGAGCAGAATCGTAAACAATGCCAATATTGTAATATTATGAAATCCGTTATTTGATCAAAGTACAATAGCCATTATATTTTTCAAGATCGCCAAGTAAACCGTTAGTCGGCAAGCAGATGCAGCAGTAGCTACTGTTAACTTTTTTATTTATCTAAGTTTCGGGAATGTTTGGAGTAATATACAAAATAAGACGTACAGTTCAAATAAGTTATATAATTTTAACGCCATGTAAGAAAACTTAGTTAGTATTACTTTCTTTACCGCTTGGTACAGACTACACACGATTCCGCTATCCCAGATTCATAAAGTTCAACTTTCTTGCTACACTGTTGGATTGGCCAAGAATTAATATATATCGTGCAGTGAGTAATAATTGCATAACAAAATAAGACGTACAGTTCAATATAAGTTATATAATTTTAACGCCATGTAAGAAAACTAAGTTAGTATTAATTCCCTTTACCGCTTGGTACAGACTACACACGATTCCGCTATCCCAGATTCATAAAGTTCAACTTTCTTGCTTCACTGTTGGATTGGCCAAGAATTAATATATATCGTGCAGTGAGTAATAATTGCATAACAGTACAATGAATATTGCAGAATTAATGCAGTGATTTAAATTCTTATTGCAAATAAATTGTTTGGCATATAAACAGGTTTAACCAGGGGCGCAGCTAGCTCTTGGAAAGTGGGGGGGGGGTCCAACAGTTTCAAAGTCAACTAGTAGTTCATTCTTGCAACTGGACTCCAAAAAAAGTGGGGTAGGGACCCCGCTGACCACCGCGCGTGGTGCGCCGCTGTGTTTAGCCTTCAAACTTACAGCTTATTGGTGCTATACTACAACAGTGACCTGAAATTGCATAGTCATATGCTGGTGACACGAACACTTTAATTGTCATTACCAAAAGGAATAAATTTTAACGAAAAACCACCTCAAATATTCATGCTCAACGGCTAATTCAGAACCTGTAAAAGTTATTACAGTAAATATAACGTTGCCGCCTCCGTCGAGCGAGACTCTGAATCCACTTAAGGTTGACATATGCGCACTTCAGACGTGGAGATTGCTCAACGGACAATGTACATTTTCCGCGTCAGACATTTCTGGCTCCGGGGTTGTTGCAAGTGAAATATCAGGTGATGCCGGGTACTCCGGGATGCTCTGTGGCTCCGGGGTTGCTGCAGGTGAAATATCAGGTGATGCCGGGTACCCCGAGATGCCTTGTGGCTCCGGAGGTGCAGAGTATTGTGTGGTTTCATCGCCGTGATCCGTTACATCATCTACAGAAGGCACCTGTACTAGCGACGGTTTTATAGGAAATTTCTGCTTAAACAGCCGCACAATTTAGCAGGATTTACATGGTTCGGGAGTGACAGTGGGTGTGTATTTGAACCATTTGGTGGACGTGTGATGCTGTGGCTACTGCTTGTATTTGATATCTAAATATGTTTTAACTATGGTTAAACAGATTAACTAAGCTACCATTACATAAACAGATCCCGATAAAGCTAGAATAACCCAAGTAATTTTGGAAAACATTATTATAAACGTTGTGAGTTGAATACAATGTAGACTACATTTCATTTTTGTCAACTTCTGATGTTAGGATTAAATGTCAGTTAGATTACGATAAACTGTGGGGTAGTTTTTTTGCGAGTTTACACTCAAGCTGAGACGTTGAGCATTTAAAAGTTGGGCAAATGTCATTGCTTCGATAGATTTTACGAAAACAAAGCGCCTCAAGTGGCGAGATGACTGAATACCGCCAGCGAGTACACAATCTAAATTTCATTAAAACTTTTCGATCAAATTACAAATTAAGAATTAGAGTTTGTCGATTTTTATAGTGTGCCGAGGAGACATGAGAATCAGAATAACAACTGTATGGACATCTTGAATTGGAAGCAGCTACAAAAAAATAACGAGGAACTTAACCGGGATGGCGTAGTTGCTTTAAGTTATCTCTGAAACCAATTTTCCATTAAAAATACGTCATATCTCTAAAATGATGGTTTTGGTCCAAAAGTGGTTCATGACGGAGTGGCAGAAGCCTCTACCCATGGAGAAGGTACAACTAGAGCTCGCGTCGCGTATTTTGTGCTATGGTACTTCAAAATCGATAGAGCGGTTGATGTGTTGGCGTATCACAAAAAAGTCACATAACTTACCGCTAAATACACTAGCTATGTGATCTTAATTAAATGACGCAAGAACCAACTACTACGGTAGTTTGGGAAATCAGTCACGCACTGATTACCATATACACTAAAACTATGCCAGCATCGAATTCTATGATAAAAAAACTTTACGCGATTTTTTCCAATTCTCTCCAACAACTTTAATAAAACAGTAGCTTACGTACAATTTCAATATCACAACCTAATGTGGAGAGGAAAGAAAGGAATGAAACTTGTGAAATGTCCGTTAGGGTATGGTACGAACATAGCCTCCTGAGTTAAAATACAGACAACGATAATTTTTGGTTTCTTATTTTCTTAGATATAATAAAATAAAGAATAATTTGTACACTGTGTCTCTGTGAAGAAACATAAATTTATACATTAATTATGTAATCATCAACTAACAAATATACAGAGAAATAAAAAATATTAAACAATTTACCAAATATCGAGATAGATTGAGGTCGTATTCTATTGTTCCACCTTCTCTTGTGAATGTTCAGAATTCATCTCGCTGTTAATGCTCAGTGGTCTTCGTCGTTTTAGCTTGCTCCAGAGGTTGGTGCATACTTTCTCTGTCACCGCTCCGTTTGTTTTTGACTACATGCTACAATCAAAAACTACTGAATACATTGAATATGCTGGAATAATGAATATCGAAACCGCCACTGAACAATCTAACGGCTAACAGTTACCGTGCAACTGTTTTATGATGTACTGAAAAAACCAAAATTACTGCGTACGTACAGAACTTTATACACTATTTCCAATGTTTTCTGGCTTGAAACGTCTAGCTGTCTGCTGAGTTTAATGACTTCCATATTTCACAAAATTAGCTGTATGACAATAAGCAGTGCATTTTATACACATCATACTTATTAACAAGACAGTTTATAACCGTAGGCGTCTGACCCTAAGGTCCTTCGCAAATTTTTAATTAACACATATTGTAAAAATTGAATATGTTCTCAGTAACGACAGATCCACCAAGGACAATTAAAGGAATACACAATCGTTACAATACGGCATATGCGATAGGCCATGGATCATTAACCCATTTACTTACAGATATCTCTGAACAGCGCGCACCACTTATAAATAGAACTATAGACAGGTGTTTTGTTTAATATTGCATTCCATACCTAACCAAAAGGTAATATCAAATAATACTCATGAACTTATTTCGAATAAATGTACAAATGTTAACCTTATCTCTCTTCTCCATACTTGGATTCCAAATCTCCTGCAAACCGGCTGCCTCTTAATAGGTTCTCTTTTTCATAATAACATTCGATTGATTTCCATAGCATGAAAATGGCATAGGCCAAGTCCAGGTTGGTAACTGCAATAGTCGATTAGTTTGGCTCATCATGAAAGTCTGCAGCTGTCAGAGCAGTGTGCTGCTAGCATTGTGGGTACGACTTTCCTAAAAATATCAGTTTTGTTAATAAATGTAATGAATAGATAGCTTATTGATTTTATGCAGCATAGAATACCAAATAACCCTTTCATCTAAAGGTTCCGAGCAGAGGTTCCCCCTATTTTATGAATTTTATCATCCTTGAGATAAATTATGTTCCTTAAAACACTCCTTTTCTGAATGTATTATATGTATACGTGCACAGCTTGGCATAGCTGTCACATTTGCTTAATTAACAGCTATGGAGTTGGTGTATGAAGATGAAGTTAGCAGACCAAAATGTGGTTGTCACTTTTATCTTGTAACGGTCGTACAGGCATGTAGCTAGGTATAAACGACACAGCGCTTTTGGTTAATCTTTTTGTTTTTAGTAAATTTGTTCATTCATATCATGCTATTGATATGCTTGTAATAAGAGCGATGCTATAGGATAATACCAACATTCAGTAATCGTCATTTTTAATTTTATCCTTACCTAACAGAGTCTTGAAAATGACCAGAAGCAAAAAAAATTCAATCGAATAATAATTTATGCACAAAAAAATTCTTCATCCATTAACAAAACCACCAAGTTTTAGCTTCCAAGAAACGTTAGTTTTTTCCCCGCATTAGACAAACACCTGTTACAAACCACCTGTTAAGACATTGCGGAAGCCGTACAACTAGGTTAATATGTTATCTCGATTTTTCTGATATCAAATTGTAGTAAGAACACCACAATAATTAACCCTTGAAGGTGGAGATAATTGAGGTTGTTGTATATTCTACTTCAGTATTCATTGGCAAACATATTTTATAATTTTAAGAAATTTTTACAACTAGCCTCTTGTTCGTCTCCAATGCTACTGTCGGTCTCAAGAATGTCTGCGAACCTGATGAGTATTACCATTGCGACAATTTCTTTGAAATCGAAAATCTGGCAAACTGGAATAAGAAGTCAACCTCTCGCTCACCGAATTCACGCGAATCCTATAAACAGAAAAAACAGTGATATATCTTACGTTAGGTGATCCTGGGTAATAAAACAAACTTCGAGGTCTTCTGGAAAACAAGTATTTGAGTCATGTTACAAACACGCAATTAGAATATTTTAAATTATTTGTTTGTGCAATGAGTGAAGCATAAAGAGTACTAACCTTCTAGTTTTTACAGTATACTTCGTTGGTAAATTGTGTCTGTGTAACATTGCTGGTGTTTAGATTTTTTAAACATATGTGTCGTGACGACCAAATTTTTAAACAAATCGATGACGGCAATGTAATTTTGAGATAAATAAACAATAGTTGCAGGCACTTTTACTAGACACTGTTGTAACATTTTAATTATATAGTTACAATTTAATTTAATCATAGCGCAGTTCTAACTGCAGGCAGTAGATAGTTTTACTATACCAGTTGCGGAGCCAAATTTGGCGTAGCGTATGTTGACTAGGCGAGTACTTGCGTACTTACTTACTATAACCATTATAAAATAACTACTTTCAAAAAGTCCACATTCATAATTAATGTTGATACATATACTATATATAGACATATACACTATATAGCTTTGCCTTTGGATATATCACACGTCCCTACAAATAATATTGGTTCGGGAAATCTTATACCGTTGTTCGCTTGGAAGAGCAGTGAGACCGTTGGTGTTTCCGGAGGGTATGGAGAAGATTGAACGGTATTATGTACGGTCAATGTACTAATTAAAATACAGTTAAAATCAAGATAAGGACACTAAAAAATTCATAATTTCACATGATAGCTCTTACGGAAGCTTTCGTACTTCCTACAGCACTAGAAAATACTTTATTAAATAATCAATAACATGATTAAATTATTTGAAAATGCTTACCATTCTGAAAGTTGTAGGCGTTTGTATCAATTAAAATTACAGGCTGCCAGAGAACTAATAGTTGCTAAATGTAGAGTCGCTAAAATATCAAATACAAAACACATTTAAGCATGCAACAGCAGAGAGTTAGTCCTGTTATATTACGTTACTAGTTCCTGCGCATGCCGTTATGTTTAGGCCTTGAATAGTACTAAAGTATCATGTAATTTGCTAACGCGCTGGTACTGTGGGATATCGTCCATCGAAAACACATCTTTCTCAACATCCACAGATCCCATTCTTGCCAGTAGAGAAAAACATTCAAGTGTACATTGACAGTAAAATTTGAAAGGATATAGAGTTATGCTTCAACGCATTTATCAATCAGTGCAATTCAAGCATTTATTCAAGAGGCCATTACATGTGTCATTGTACAGCCTTTGTATTTGCTTTGTAACTATATGCGACGAACACATATTACAAATTTTTGGCGAAAAAAAACGTCGCCTATCTTTTGGTCCAACAAAAGAGAAGAACACAGCCAGAAAAATCATTCAAAAACAACATATGTTTATTTATAATCATAGCTACAAGTTGACCACTGGAGCAGACAAATCCGTCCACGTGGTGAAAAGTTATGATCTATAACTGTTTATAGCCTATAGCTGATTTATTGTGCACTGCACGCTTATTGGTCGGAGATTGTCGCATGTACACGCGCTCGAATATATCCAAAATGAGATGATGTATCTTGCGTATTTTGATTTTTGGATTACTTTTATAATCGCTGTATAAGATTATTCCCCCGATACTCAAAGGGAGTGCTAAAAGAGATGAGATTGCTAACCACCATCTTAGATGACCCTTCACAGTGCCCATGTTCACAAAACAGTCTACCAGATCACTGTTTTCTTGCGTCATAAAAGAGGGAGATTTGTATTCTCAATGGAATTTAATAATAACAATTACCTTATATGGGTGCCTTGCTGCGTTTTTTTTTTATTTTTTTAGCTGGTATCGAGAATTTCAAGCTTGTGTTTTGTTGATACCAAAATATCTGTACGTAGCATTGCTTAAGTCAGATATATTGCTAACTACGCCGCATTAACCTGACCAGACATGGCTAGCGAAATATACCGCCATTAAGTGTAGCTATAGAGTCTGGTCGTACTTTTTGGTTTGTGATATCTGTCGCATGAACCCCACTCGCTTTGTTATGCCTAGACACTATGCAAGATATCCTATCCGTCTAGGGGTCGCAATGGGAACTACAGGAAAAATTATGCGATCCTTAAGAAGTAGAGTAGAATTGGTTCGGGCACAAAAACTGACCCAGCTTGTTAGCTAACAGGATGGAAAGCCTTGGTACGTGATGTTACATCCTCAGAAAGTCTGTAATAACAATACCAAGCCGAGATAACAGACAAAATACTAAATTTATAAAATATATTAACCATAATTTGCATTAAATGTTATCACTAAAAATAAACAAACAGCAAAGTAACAAACTAGAATTTACAGCAACCGAATACAACGCCAACAAAATGAAACGATTCCAACAGCGCGCCGGATTTTATTTAATTGCCATGAGTGTTTTTTTAATTTCGACGCATGGTGGTCGTTAGTGCTAACCGAAAATTGCAAAATATGTTACTTTTTTTAAAATAAGTATATA
>JASANE010010819.1:0-54638 GCA_030248225.1 Trileptium ribeirensis
GCAGCAGCTGCGAAACAACAAAGATTAGTCGTCGATTATGGTGCTGTTCGTTCTAACAGTTATTGACAAATCCGCAAATGATAGCTTATAATATAAATAAATATATAAATGCATGAAACAAATATATTAGTAATCTTTTGCAAGCCGATGCATTAGTTGGTTTACAAAACGATGTACGAAAAGGTACAAGCAGCAGCTGCGAAACAACAAAAGGTTAGTCGTCCATTATGGTCCTGTTTGTTCAACAGTTATTGACAAATCCGCAAATAATAGTTTATAATATAAATAAATATATAAATGCATTAAACAAATATATCAATAATTGTTTGCAAGCCGAATTCGTTGGTTTACAAAACGACGTACGAAAGGTACAAGCAGCAGCTGCGAAACAACAAAGGTTAGTCGTCCATTATGGTCCTGTTTGTTCAACAGTTATTGACAAATCCGCAAATGATAGTTTATAATATAAATAAATATATAAATGCATTAAACAATATTAGTAATTGTTTGCAAGCCGAATTTGTCGGTTTACAAAACGACGTACGAAAGGTACAAGCAGCAGCTGCGAAACAACAAAGGTTAGTCGTCCATTATGGTCCTGTTGTTCAACAGTTATTGACAAATCCGCAAATGATAGCTTATAATATAAATAAATATATAAATGCATTAAACAAATATATCAGTAATTGTTTGCAAGCCGAATTTGTTGGTTTACAAAACGATGTGCGAAAGGTACAAGCAGCAGCTGCGAAACAACAAAGATTAGTCGTGAATTATGGTGCTGTTTGTTCAACAGTTATTGACAAATCCGCAAAATGATAGCTTATAATATAAATAAATATATTAAATGCATTAAACAAATATATCAGTAATTGTTTGCAAGCCGAATTTGTTGGTTTACAAAACGATGTACGAAAGGTACAAGCAGCAGTTGCGAAACAACAAGGGTTAAGTCGTGAATTATGGTGCTGTTTGTTCAACAGTTATTGACAAATCCGCAAATGATAGCTTATAATATAAATAAATATATAAATGCATTAAACAAATATATCAGAAATCTTTTGCAAGCCGAATTAGTTGGGTTACAAAAACGATGTGCGAAAGGTACAAGCAGCAGCTGCGAAACAACAAAGATTAGTCGTCAATTATGGTGCTGTTTGTTCAACAGTTATTGACAAATCCGCAAATGATAGCTTATAATATAAATAAATATATAAATGCATTAAACAAATATATCAGTAATCTAATAATTTGCAACTGTGCCCTAGCGGGAGGATACAATATTTGTCACCCACGAAATTATGTCCTTGCGATATGGTTGGGCGTGGAGTTATATATATAAACATGAAGCTGCTGAACGCGAATTTCAGAGTTGTTTCAAACTGTCATCCATATTTGATGACAAACAAAATTTAACACCCTCTCTATTTCTCTCTGTTTCTCTATTTATGGCAATCATGATGCTTATTGTTACAAAATCAGTAGAGCCACATACTTTATTGCACTAAATTTGTGTCAATATTCACGATTAGTGCTACATTTGAATTTCCGAAATGTAGCACTAAGCAATGTATTTGTTAGTAGACATGTAGTGATAAGCCGTACACATGCTACGGCGTTGCAATTAACAGTATATATGTACGAACATGCAGTTTTTGTAACATACAACACGCTTATTACTTCTGCCGTGGAAGCAATGTTCTTATTTCAATGCCGCAGTTTTGCCAATTTTTACCCAATTTTTTCAAAATTTTTCGATACAGGGGTATAGGGTAGTTCTCTCAAGTATCGGGGGATAGTCCAGGCCCTCGGAAGGGCCAGAGGGCTCACCAGAACCTCTCCTTCAGCATGTATGATTAAAGGCGTGTTCACACGCTCAAAATATTTGCTCAAATTTTGATCAAAATTTGAGCTCAGATTTTGATCAAATTTTGATCAAATTTTGAGAGCATCTTTTTTGCATTTTTATCAAGTTTGAACGTGTGAACGCTGTTCAAACTTTTCATTAATATTCCTGTAGCCAATCATACACGAGATTTATTACCTGAAAAAGTTTGAGCTCAAATTTTAGTCTCAAATATTAAAATATCGCAATTTTTATTTAAAAATCACCATCAAATTTTGATCAAAATTTGAGCGTGTGAACACGCCTTTAGAAGTTGCAGTAATATTGAAACTAAAAATAGATCATATAAGAATCTGAGTAAACCTAGTACAATTTATGCACTTTTCATGGAATAAATATGAAAAAAAATCGTCGTTAAATAGGTTTGGTTTGGGGTTTCAGAAAACGGCAGGCAGCACAATAAAAGGAAGCTATATTACCTATAAAAAATTGTCACAAGGATCGGATATGATTGTATTATCCGATTGCATTAGTACATCTTTCACGCTGCGTATGAACAGGATTGCTACTAATGGGTCGCCTGATACAGTGGGAATGTGTCCATTTGTACTACCAGCCGCGGTGGTCGTACACCGTCGATATTTAGATTCACTTACTATTTCAAAACTTTTATATTTTTATCTATTTGTTCTTGTATGTAACATGTTTAATTAGTATAGAATAATTATGAAGCTTTATTTTAGTAAGACATTACAACGAGTATGATATTCCTTCTATTATGTATTAGATCATATCCTGGATAATACGTTTTGCGTCCTGATCTCAAGTTTCTATGCTTTCCATGTCCCGCACAGTTATACATTTTATATTTCGCTCCATCTTGTCATTTTAATAAAATTATACACTCAAATTTGAAATTTACGTTTTCTTTAAATTGCAATTTTGAGTTGTGTATACCGATATGTTTACAGTGTCAAGTGTTATCCGATAAACAACTTCAATTGCATTGCATTCACCCATTACTATTGCAGTTGAAACAATGTAGGCGCTAAATTTTGTGCATTCAGTCTGCTGCGAACGATATCAATTTGCACATGAGTTGCAAATTTATCTTGTTGTAAAGACAAAAGTGTGGTAATATATAATGTATATGAGGTTCAGTGGACGAAAATTTTTGTTCTTGCACCAAATACATTCTAATATTGTGCTAAAACACAAAATAATACAATGGTTTGGTTACTTAGCCCTAGCTATATTGTAAAAGTGATGTTCGCTGCTTGAACACTGCCTAGTTCACTTGTCTGGCTCGTTCATTACCTGTATTGGGGTAAGCTGCGCGTTCACTGCTTAACGTCGCCGACGACGTTGTAACAAATGTATATAACAACAATTTCCTGAGCTTAAATGTTTTTGTTGCCAAGTTTTGGAAATTTTCGTTTTTGCAGCATAAACAGAAACTTCAATATGCTTGCAAAACAAAGACAGCTAGTACACTAAAATTTTTCAGCTATCACGGCTATGCCTGTAGTATACCCTGTGACGTTATACTACAAATCATCGTTAATACTGTTCATTGGCGTAAATTTTTGCTGTTTAGCAACCTGACGAATGTCTCCAGGAGCATATTTTAAATTCACACGGCTTGTAATTTTTCCGCAGGTTAATTCCTTGTTACTTCCATGAATTTATCGCATTGAGATTGATCATTCTGATGTACAATGCTTAGCCACTATACCATTTTATTGAATATTCTTGGTTGCTGCATATTCACACATCAAATTTATTATTGGCCATTTCGTTGTGCCATGTATATCTGTATGCACGTAATCTTGATGTTCAACAAACTTTTGGCTTTGACTTTGACCTTATAAGTGTATTATCCGAATAATTCGCGAATAACACATTTATTTATAAAATCAGCATTAGTCATCTGCTGCATGAATTAATCTATATTTACTACATTGTTTAAGCTTCCGAATTGCCGAACTGAACCTGACATGTTTGGTGTTCCGTTGGGAGCCTCGTACTCTAGCCACCATGCTATCTAAGAGCTTTTGCTCGGAACCCTGCAAAGCAAGCGAATAACACCGCACCTACAAAGGCACGCCGCACGACAAACACTTCAAGTGTATCGCTTCACAATGTACGTTGTATCATATATGAGATACTATACGGGAATGTGTTAATTCATCCAAATGAATTTCGACTTTTTCAACCATGTAATACTGCAACAATCTCAAGAAAATCAATTTCGACTTCGAACTTTGAACTGTTTGCAGTGATATTCTCAAGATTAATACCTCAAGACACTCCTGCGAATTTGTGAAGGCGAATACCGATGTGAGGACTAACGCACTCCAGGTTAATAGAGTCGAGTAAAATGGTATAGTGGCTAAGCATTGTACATCAGAATGATCAATCTCAATGCGATAAATTCATGGAAGTAACAAGGAATTAACCTGCGGAAAAATTACAAGCCGTGTGAATTTAAAATATGCTCCTGGAGACATTCGTCAGGTTGCTAAACAGCAAAAATTTACGCCAATGAACAGTATTAACGATGATTTGTAGTATAACGTCACAGGGTATACTACAGGCATAGCCGTGATAGCTGAAAAATTTTAGTGTACTAGCTGTCTTTGTTTTGCAAGCATATTGAAGTTTCTGTTTATGCTGCAAAAACGAAAATTTCCAAAACTTGGCAACAAAAACATTTAAGCTCAGGAAATTGTTGTTATATACATTTGTTACAACGTCGTCGGCGACGTTAAGCAGTGAACGCGCAGCTTACCCCAATACAGGTAATGAACGAGCCAGACAAGTGAACTAGGCAGTGTTTCAAGCAGCGAACATCACTTTTACAATATAGCTAGGGCTAAGTAACCAAACCATTGAATTATTTTGTAGCAATACGTAAATGAACCAGGAACATAAGACGTATTGCTGTCAGGATTGTTGATCGAATTGCGTCCCTCCAAGGGGGCTTGGTTGTATTGTGGGACCGATGGTGTTGCACCGTAGTATCCGTACGCATCGATTTGCATTGCACCGGTTGCTATGGTTTGCGCTTGGTTCCATGTGCTCATTGTTGGAAACGCGCCGCAATTCGTCATCACATACTGTACTTGCATGTGGTTGTATCCATTTTCGCTTTGGTTTACACCGTAATTTGTTACAACGCTTGGAATTTGCGCTTGGTTCTATGCACACGTTATTTGATTCGTACCAATTCGATATTGGTTTGCACCGAATTCGTTGTAATTTGCACCGACTTGTTCCAAGTTTACGTTGGGTTGCATTTGGATGGCAGCGTATTGACCGTAATTTATGTCGGTTTGATCACCGTTTGCGTCGAGTCGGTTTTGACTTGCACCGGTTTGTTCTTTATTCGCACCAGCTTGATCGTAATTTGCATTGAATTGCTCTTCCATTTCAAATATTGACTTTCATAGAATCGGCTTGGATTCGCACCGGTTAGTTCTCTTCTTACACCGGTTTCTTTGCACCGATTGCTTTTGACTTCGGTTGTTGTTGTTGCTCTTGGGTTTGTTGAATCTCGACTCTGCTCCGATCTGCACCGGTTATTTCGTGGCCATCGATTGTAATTGTTATCGGTTGTGCAGGTGGAATCTCCGATCCGTCTTGATTGTAATTTTGGCATATTCGTTCGAGCTTTTCGGTAAGAGTCGCGTGCTTCTCAATGAATTGTAGATGCCTTCCTTTTTGTTGTTGCAGCTTCTGCATAGTTTATCGGATATTTTTCGCGATCTTCTGTTGTTGCGAATAACTGGTCGTTGCTCGTTTCTTCTTGAAACGTCTCCGTGTACGTTTCTTGTAGGCTTGTTCTTTCTCGCCTTAGTTTTTGTCTTTTCGATTCTGGCGTATTCGGATCGAATTCTCGCATTATTTCTTCTATTTCTTTCGTTCTTTTCGAGTTTTTCGTCATTTATTGCACTTTTTCGTTTGATGGTTCTTCGTTCCCGACGTTCTATTCCGTTGTCGGTTCTTTGTGGATTGTCGTGCTAGGTGACGTTCTCTGAAGTGGCATTTAGTATTTTAAAATTTAAACAGGCTTGCGTAAAACGTCCTGGTTATGTGGTCTACTCATTGTTATTACGATATAAATAACTTCTATTTTGGCTTCTGCCATATTTGTGTTAGGGGGGTTACTTTTTGAAATTTTGCAAAATACTGACCACTTATATTTTATTTTTAAACTGTCCCACTTTTACATAACAGCGTGGTCAGCATGTTATTTTGTTTTGTTTATATAGGGGTAGGGGTTGGAAGGGGATTTTCTTTATGTCGGCTATCGGTATTAAAAGGGGTCGGGATTCGTCACCCAGATATTGTGCGGGTAGAGGTGTGGCCAGTAGAATGCCGGTGGGACGCTTGGTATGGCGCGCGTCTTTCCTTTCGTGAGCGATTCTAATGCCCTATATTTCGCGGCGCGGCGTGATCCTTGCTCGGTTCGAATTGCTCGAGTTCCAGATAGTTGGGCAACAGGCACGTATATAGAACGTTTATTACAAAGTGATAAAATGTTAATACATTAATATCACACCCGTTAATATCATTATTTTTCAATCACCGTATTAAATCTTGATACCGTTCTTTTAGCTCGAGATGAAAAGCCGCGTCACTATTCTTAATACCGTAATTTTTAGCCCATGTTCGCCTTTAGACCGAATGGCAATAGCGAACAGTTGTGCCTCATATTGAAAATAGCAGTACTATTCTCTAGTACTGGATGGTTTTTAGCTCACGCTTATATTCCACCAGCGATATTTGCACAGTTCATACTAGACCCTTGGACAGTCTAACACCAGATGAATGCACAGTCTGACCATTAATATTCGCACAGTCTGACGTAGAACCTTGCCCTTGTGTGTCTTCGATCCTTGCACAGTCTGACTTCTTGCTCTTGCAATACTTTGGCCACTGACTTTAATATGCTTAACGATCGCTATCTGATACTTTAGATTTACATAAGTTACAACTGCCTAATGCTTGGGCCTAAGTTCTTAACCTTAAGTTATAACAACTAGTGTTTAAGGGTTATACCTGAGCGATAGCGATTACGATTTAGGTTATCTGATACTTTACTACAGCCCTTGTGGGTTGACACAACACACCACCGAACGGCTGGTGCACCATGCGATTTAATGAGGTGTAGAGTACTGGAGATTTTCGTCGTCCGAAGCCAACCCCTTACTCGACCAGTCTTTTCAAGAATAGTACTAACCATGCCGACGACCCCGAAGGGCGGCCAGACGACGCAGTAACTACTAGTTTTGTTGAAGACCCACCTGTACTCTCACCCTGGCTACCACTCACTCGACACAACGGGCCGAAATTTTTCAGATATTACTGGCACTACGTTATGCTATTCTATCGCCCTTACAGAGTTTATTGCCACTTCCTGCGATGTTTTTCTTGGGAAATTAATATTAGTAAGTAAGATAATAATTAGATTACGGTTACTTATTTGTGCTGCTCTTCGAGGTTATTATATACTCTTCCAGTTAAAGAATTCGTAACGGCTACAAAGATTCTTGCAATACTGCCTTATGCTTTACCTATTCAATGCTGGCACCGACAAGCCTGACCCCGCGCCTTCTTTGCGCACCAAGAACAATAACCAGTTAAGCAAGATTCGTAGTACTGGAAACCCGAGTGTAGGCGTTTCCTCCCATACTAAGTCTATGAAAGAAGCAGAGTAAAAGCTTCTTATCACCAGAATCACCAGAACTAGTCCACGCAATTCTTTGCGTTTAAACCGGTCTACGCAATTCTTTGGGCGTAAATACTATATGGCGCTCCGATTCACTACGAAATAAGCTCTTAGTAACACAGAAAACTACTGCCTGTACACCTTGACGATATGATTTCACTGGCCAAAAACACAATTCAAATAGCACCGCGTTTATGATGAGTTAAAACATCAAACATTAGATAGGTAATCGAAAATATATAAAACAAAAAGTAGTAAACAAGTGTTTAATCTTTAAGCTCTTCCAGATACAACCAAGCTTCACGAGATCGAAGCTACGACTGATTAGTAAAAGAAAACTATTTTAAGTTAGACATAGCTAGTGAATGAAACTAATGAAAAATGTGCAAATTAAGAACAGAAAAGAAAATAAATTTTAAAATTTCTGAAAACTGAAAACCCAGGGAACCATATATATAATAAGATATTTGGTTAAAAATAATGAAACAGTGGAATTGTAGCCCCACGATCCCCCTGGTAGCCTACTAAACTTCCGACAATGAAAATAACACCCCTGTTATATTTTTTGCTTGGGGTGGGGGTGGACTATGTTTTATTATGGCGGCTATTGGATTATTAAAATGTAACGGGATTCGTCACTTGAAGATGTGTGGTCCGTACGCGTGGCCAGTAGTATGCCGGTGGGGATGATTCATTGTTCCTTGGAGCGCGTTATTAGGTCAGCGTATTTATATTTCCTACAGCACTGTTGCGTGACTACTCAATTTGCTCGATATGAAGTCAAACCAGCCGAAGTTAGAATGTTCATTCCAAATTAGTAAAATACGCAATGGCTAATAACACACCGGCTCGGTCTCCGCAATGTCACTATTGGTGCCACGTATTTTATACTGCCGAATATTTAACCACATCAGACACGATTGTTTTTGTTAACTCCACTTCGCGATTCCAAGTATTTTTAGCACTCAGTGATCCGAAACCCGTTGCCAGCCGACTTAAGCTCAATCTCGTTGACTTTGCTTTCGTTGAGTAAGCATTGCAACGAATATTTTCTGACTCGAGGTTGCGCGCACTATTATTCTGAGTAAGTTATCTAATACTTGAGTTTAGGGTATGTATTACTAAGCCCTCTTGTGAGGTTCGTACGAGGTCGCCGGACGGTTGGACCCGCACGTTTATTTGAGTACCTTAGATTTACGCTAATTAGTTTCCTTATATTTTCCTTTTGTGAGGTTCGTACGAGATCGCCGGACGGTTGGATCCGCACGTTTATTTGAGCACCTTAACCCCTGCCTTAGAATTACGCTATTTAGTCTCCTTAGCGCTACCACTGGCCGGACGGTTTAGTGATAGATCCTGAGTAACTAATATTTATTACTTTCCCTTTTGGGCTGGTACGTAGTCGCCGGACGGTTGGACTCGTATGGTTATTTAATTACCTTATGCTAAGGTCTTGGATTTACACTAATACTTTCTTATGTTAACGTTCCCGCTGCCGGACGGATCAGCTAGGCGCGTGTTATTTCCAATATAGTTATTGCTAGTTTACGCTCTTGCTAGCTCAGGTTTTTACTTGAGAAAATATTAGGAATAAGCTAAATTGATAACGTAATAAGTACCAAATTGTGTTGTGACGTTGTTGCTCAATATTGAATTTTGACCAGGTTTAGTACTCGTTTTTATCAGAATCCAATTGTTATTCACTCCACTGTATGCTTCCTCCAATGATTCGCTTACAGGATAGATCTACCAATCACTTCGCCAAACCAGGAAGCAAGGTAATAGCCCAGACAACACATAATTCCATAAAAATAAATTCCAAAACTACATAAACTATTAGCTGAGTCCTCCACTTCAGCAATTAACAACAGTCGTAATTATATAAAGTAAAAATTCAGAAACCGTAAGTAACTTCGTATGCAAGCTCAAAAGCCGAGGAAAAGACGTATTTCCAAGTCAAGTTAAGTAATGATCTTTCGGCCCTCCTTGGGTTGGGGGGAAATCAGGGAAGGAGCCCACCATCTTTTCAGGTATAGCCCCACAGTCTCTGGACCCCCAATCAACTCTCACCCCCAAAACCGATCTCTTCGAGATCAGGGCCACCCCTTTTCAGGTACAACCTCCGATATGCTGATTCAACATTCTTTTATTTTCGGATTTTTGGGGGATATGGAGGGTTTTCTGGCAATTTTTTCCTGAAGCTTGGCTTCAATATTCTTCCCACCTAACCCCCCAGGGGGTAATTTTTACCGCTCTTTCCAATGGAGAAGGTTTCAGGGCTCTATCTCTTAAGGGGGCTCCAGCAAGGGGCCCTAATTTCAGGGGTCGGAATTTTTTTAAAAATGTGGATTTTGGTTTTTTTTCTTTCCCCACTGATGGACCATTTGGCTCAAGTTTGGACATGACATAGGAGATCCCATGCGCTATCGAACGGTGTATAGTACGAATCCGTAGGTAGTCAGGGTAACGACGTATGGAGCCCGATACTGGCAATGCAAGCGAAAACTGATATTTTTAAATGAAATTCCTATGCGTTTAAATGGATGGATTTTTGGCATTGGTCATATCGTGATTAGGTTTAGTGGGAGAACAGCTTAGTACGGGGGGTCCGGGGGGGGAACCCCAAGGTTTAGGCTTAGGCTTAGGCTTAGTCTAAGGCTTAGGCTTAGGCTTAGTCTAAGACTTAGGCTTAGGCTTAGTCTAAGACTTAGGCTTAGTCTAAGGCTTAGGCTTAGTCTAAGGCTTAGGCTTAGTCAAAAGGCTTAGGCTTACTCTAAGGCTTAGGCTTAGTCTAAGGCTTAGGCTTAGGCTTAGCCTAAGGCTTAGGCTTAGGCTTAGTCTAAGGCTTAGGCTTAGGCTTAGTCTAAGGCTTAGGCTTAGGCTTAGTCTAAGGCTTAGTCTTAGGCTTAGTCTAAGGCTTAGGCTTAGTCTAAGTCTTAGGCTTAGTCTAAGGCTTAGGCTTAGTCTAAGTCTTAGGCTTAGGCTAAGGCTTAGGCTTAGTCTAAGGCTTAGGCTTAGGCTTAGGCTAAGGCTTAGGCTTAGTCTAAGGCTTAGGCTTAGTCTAAGACTTAGGCTTAGGCTTAATCTAAGACTTAGGCTTAGTCTAAGGCTTAGTCTAAGGCTTAGGCTTAGGCTTAGTCTAAGGCTTAGGCTTAGTCTAAGGCTTAGGCTTAGTCTAAGGCTTAGGCTTAGTCTAAGGCTTAGGCTTAGTCTAAGGCTTAGGCTTTGTCTAAGGCTTAGGCTTAGTCTAAGCCTTAGGCTTAGTCTAAGGCTTAGGCTTAGTCTAAAGCTTAGGCTTAGTCTAAGGCTTAGGCTTAGTCTAAGACTTAGGCTTAGGCTTAGTCTAAGGCTTAGGCTTGAGCTTAGTCTAAGGCTTAGGCTTAGTCTAAGGCTTAGGCTTAGTCTGAGGCTTAGTCTAAGGCTTAGGCTTAGTCTAAGGCTTAGGCTTAGTCTAAGGCTTATGCTTAGTCTAAGGCTTAGGCTTAGTCTAAGGCTTAGGCTTAGTCTAAGGCTTAGGCTTAGTCTAAGGCTTAGGCTTAGTCTAAGGCTTAGGCTTAGTCTAAGACTTAGGCTTAGTCTAAGACTTAGGCTTAGGCTTAGTCTAAGGCTTAGGCTTGAGCTTAGTCTAAGGCTTAGGCTTAGTCTAAGGCTTAGGCTTAGTCTTAGGCTTAGTCTAAGGCTTAGGCTTAGTCTAAGGCTTAGGCTTAGTCTAAGGCTTATGCTTAGTCTAAGGCTTAGGCTTAGTCTAAGTCTTAGGCTTAGTCTAAGGCTTAGGCTTAGTCTAAGGCTTAGGCTTAGGATTAGTCTAAGGCTTACGCTTAGGCTTAGTCTAAGGCTTAGGCTTAGGCTTAGTCTAAGACTTAGGCGTAGTCTAAGGCTTAGGCTTAGTCTAAGGCTTAGGCTTAGTCTAAGGCTTAGGTTTATATATTTTGAATATGGTAACATTTTATATCGTTGTAGTCGTCTCGTGGAGCTCAGTAGTTCGAAAATGGTTTTTCAGCCATAACTAGCTAAAGAGTGAAAATATCATGATAAATAGGGC
Source organism: Trileptium ribeirensis (assembly GCA_030248225.1). Taxonomy (NCBI): domain Eukaryota; kingdom Metazoa; phylum Nematoda; class Enoplea; order Enoplida; family Thoracostomopsidae; genus Trileptium; species Trileptium ribeirensis. The sequence goes on from JASANE010010819.1 coordinate 11,623, forward strand.
ACGGTTGAATTTGTCTCGTCATTCTGCGTGTATCTATGCTACTTATGTCTATTTTGCTCATAAAAAATTTTTCTCGATTTTTCAACGTACCGGGTCCCCCTTAATACTGAGGGCAAAATTTTAAAAATTTTAAAGTTGTTGGAATATGGTCAAATTTGGTACCGTTGAACTCGCCTCGTCGAGCTGAGTCGAAAGGTACCAAAATCATCGCTGTACGACGATTCCCTGATTTTCCCCCCAACCCAAGGAGTGCCGATCTTTCAATATTGCGTGGGTGTTTCGCTTCTCCTTGCTCACCTCAATGAAAGAGAACTAAGATAAGACTGAACTGAGAAAACGAAAAACAAGCTAACACATATTAGCTATTAACAGAAACTAGTGCTAATGGAAATCAGACTACGTGTCAACGGTATAGCTGATTGTTGCAGGCTGCAGTATGCTATTTCGCAACTTGAAGCATGGTGTGACGACGACCTTTTATTGCGGGCTGGTCCTATTCCACTAGTTCACGACATGCGCGACCTCGGTGGTATTGTTTCCGATAGCTTGAAATTCAGCCGCCATATCCAACACCTCAAGAGTCAGACAAATCGCCGTATTGGTTCACTGCGGCGTGCTATGTGCTCCAGATCGCCCGATGTCATTGTCCCCCTGTGCAAGACTATCGTGCGTCCACATCTCGAGTACGCTTCTGTGGTCTGGTAACCACAGTATGTGACCCTCAACGATAAACTCCAGTCGATTCAGGACCGCTGCCTTCGATTGTGCCGGAACTTTCGACCTGATAATTTTTCCACCTTTCAACAACGTCGACATACCATTGATCTGCTTCATACGTATAAAATACTTAATGGCCAAACGATTTTGGACCCTCATTTATTCTTTGATGTCGCTCGTATTAGTCATCTGCGCGGAAACAGTCAAAAGTTGGGTCACAAGTACTGTCTAATCAACGTGTGGATGCATTACTTCTCACGTAGAGTCATCCCGCTGTGGAATGCCCTCCCTGATGTGACTGTTAGTGTCGACTCTGTTTCCCAATTGAAACGCAAGCTGAGAGACACCCGCTAAATTGTCCATAAGGTGATATAGGGTGCCTGTTTTTTCAAGGTAAGAATATAACATAAACTGAATATAAAAGTTATTTCAAGTATGACTTTTAACAAACTTTTACCTTTTAACAACAAACTGACTTTTCCTAACATAATTAAATTAAAAAATTAAATATCCAATTAAATTTCCTAAACAAAACGTTATTTCCCACTTCTAAATTATTTCCCATTTCAATTTTCTTAAAAATTTCTAAATTTCCTAAAAACTAAATATTTTCAACTTTGCTTTATTCTTTTCTTAAATTTTAAATTCTCTCTATTTCTATTCGAATGCCCTATTATTTACCTTAAAATTACTAACCCTATGAAAATTTTTACTCTATCTTAAAATGCCTTAATTTTTTAAATTTCTAACACGTATCTGTACCAGAAGGAAAATCTCAAGACCATTACAAAACATATAGTATTTCATAAAAAAACTTTGTAAATCGTTAGAAAACTGAGTCAAACGTCGAAGACGTTGCATAGAGTTGTATTTCGGATCTACTATTATGTTAAAAGGAATATTAATTTTTGTGCCCTAATGCTACAGAGTTACACAGAAATACATACCGGGGAACTCTCATACAACATTCAAATATGCCGCGTTATACACACTTAAGGGCGCAACTAGGTCATCAGCGTCGGATTAATTGTTTGTCTCTGAAATAGGCTTTAAATTGGGAAATCAACGTAAAATATAGTTGTTGTCCCAAAGTTGTGAGTTTCTGAGTAATGCGACACGAACGACATACGAAGTTGTGTACTATTTGTGTGTTGGAATTTTAAATGTTATACAGGACTCTGTCAAAACTAGGATATTTGACCTGGAGATTCAAAATCCTACCTCTGATCTATATGCGTATTACGCTAATAAGCAAAATATATTCAAGAAGGTAAAATGCCGCATGTATACAAGTATGTACAGCAAAGCAGGCAGTTATTTTAGTAGATGTATGTATATATGTAGATCCTTCAGTTCTCAAGTCGGTTTATTTTCGTTTTTTGCGGGTAGGACTTCTGCCTTTTCATCAATCGTTGGTGGCACAGTTACCTTTGGATGTAGCTCTACGTGTCGCAGACGAGCCAAATTTGGCAAGTTTTCTTATGATGCCCACCTATTCTGTTTTATAGCAACATTGCCTGGCGGTTTGAAAGAACATTTCAGCAAAGAGGGGACAGCACTGCGTTTATCGATCGAATATATGGCATATAGCGAGAAAAATGGAAATGGAAGACAAAAGAAAAATCGTCATGGACCCCTTCCCGAACTGCCTTATGGTGAGAACACGGTCAGGCAAAGCTCAACCGGAAAGGAGCAATTCCTTCCTTCCGCTAAGTAAGGGTCATACCTAAAACACGTGAAAACATAATATTGCACCACAATTGCAGATAAAATACAAAGAAATTATTTTAGGTACCAAGATATTATTTTAGTAATACCGCTGTTTTTGGATAGACATTTTATCTGATACAGTTTTGGACAGCTAATGTTGTTCTTTGCCTGCTTTATGCGTAATATCGATAACTGCATGGTACAACTTACTAACGCCTTGCCCATACGACCCCGGCTATCATACCTCAAGGGTGGATCAAAATTTTTTTGCAAATTGATCAGTTTTCTTGGTCAGACCCTAGAAGCGTGGGAGCTTAGCAAGTCGCGAAGGTTCACGAGGTGTACTCAGACCCCGCCCGGTTGGTTGCGCACGTGTCTAGCAATTGGTATGATTACTAAGGCCCCCAGGGAAGTTGGCATCGACACTTGCTCGCGAATCATAATGCCCAGCCGTTATTCCCTATCGTGATCTCACTTGCAAGTTGTCTAATTCAATATTGTTAGCGAATGTATTCGTGCAAGTGTGTGATTTTTTAGAATCATTTTGGACTCTATCTCTATCGGTTATAATTCTACTTCTATCAACGGGTAGTAGCTTGTGTGGCCCTACAGGGTTTCGATAGTCCCTGAGAATTTAACGTCGGACGCTCTAGCCAATGATGTATCAACTGTAATTTATTTATCATAAACGATGTGTCTGGTCCTGTAAATTTTGATCGTGATTTATGCATGTTGTTTCCATAAGCGATTTACATTATCAATTGCGAGGATTGCTCTCGCAATTTCTTCATTATTATACCAGTAGTGGCAGCGAGCCATACGCGTCCTGGCTTGGGATCTTTCATCCCCAGGCCGTGGTGCGTATAGATGACCGGTTCGAACGGACGAACATAAGAGACACCGTAATTGATTTCCTTAATCCTCTTATTTTAGTCAAATTTATGATACAGGCGGGTATAGACATGGGAAGTACAGTAGAATACGGATAACAGATTTAGAGCAATTGCAGTGGTTCACATAAAAAAGACACTTTGAGGTTCTACGGAATGGCGCCCGGGAATAAGAGTCGGGAGGGGACAAGTTTCGACTATCAACCCAACCCTGGGGCACCGGAAATATTGTCCATACAGTTCCCAATTGTAGCGACATTTAGCTCAGCTACGGCCCAGAAACAGTAACTGATGTGCTTCAAAATTCGCTCCGTGTAAACGCGCGGCGTTACCATTATTCATGTAAACGGAAAATGGGAACAGGCCGGTGGAGGCGTTCTCTCGAACTTTTGGGCATGCAACAGGTTATCCGTTAAAGGGTGTGCAGATCATGAGAACGATAGACCTCAAAAAGACGAACAGTTATAATACGAACAAAGTGAAACAGGTTATGCGTGAAATTATGATATATTACATAGTACAAATTATTGCATGATTATGCGGCGTTCACGTTATAATGTCCACAACATTTGGAACCTATGTACTCCACACATTGTCACGCACACTGTTGACAACAGAGTGTCTGAGACACCCCATGTTTTTAATAAATTTTTTGAAAGGTAGCTAGTTAAGCGTATTACAACTTCTCGACAGTGTCAGGCACACCTTGTCTTCTGGCAGTTTTATTGACAGTGTTCGGAATTATTTGAGCAATGTTCATATGGGCTACCTGCAAATATAAATTTAGAAAAACTACACGGGACAGTTGACTAATAAACCGCATTAGCTTCAGACGGTGTCCGTTATAGTTAATTCGCGCCAAGTTGGTATCTAAGGGTGTGTACGACATTGTCAAGAAAAAATATAGTAGCTAGGGGTGCGTGGTACACTCTAGGCAATGGATTTACGGTATGGATGTCAACCTGACTGTCTATACTGTAGGATCGCGACTACAGGGTGTAAAAAGTTCCAAACAGCGGGGACATTATAAGGTGAACGCCGCATTACGAACGGTTTAACTTGGATACGCATCCCTACCAGAAAGTGTTTGTCATAGTATCCCTAGCGCTGAACGATTCCGTCTTGGGAACGAGTGAATCCTACGCTAGTTCTCGCCATTTGCTATTCTGACGGCTGACCGATCATGTATGAAATATAACCAGTATTAAATATGAGGCAACAACAACTTAATACTTTGTCGGGGTGGGTTACTCCCGGTTTATAGTACACCCTATATAAACGTGATTTGTTCTACCCTGGAAACCAATATTTCCGTGAATACTAATGTATCATTTACCTTAAGACGTGTGCAGCTAGGGCAGGATTCTGTGACGGAGCCAATTCCGACTCTTGACAAAAACGCACAGCCACTCCCGGCCAGTGCAAACATACTAGAAAAGCTTAGCATTTATTTTATTTATGAAGGGCCAGGACTGGCTACTGAAAAAAATATTTATTACATTCAGTTTAGGGGATTGTGTTACATCGAAAATATTAAGCTTTAGGCCCAAAAAAGGTAAGATTATTAGTATTTAAAAGCAAAGCGCATAAATTCAGGTACAATAAATGCGTAAATATAACTATTTTCAAATTTTTTGTTTAAGCGCCTTTTACAAGCCAACCTAGTAGCTATGTAAAACATGCTTTTTCGTGCATGAAAATTGTGCTATTGTAACTGGAAGGAGTTTTACGAACATATGGCCATAACTATCATCAGAGTGCATTTTTTGCCGATTTTCCATTGTCGTCATATATTTCTGGGTTTTAAAGCCGAGTCCGACCCTTGTGACAATTTATAAGCTTCACTTTACTATTAGCTAAATATATATGTAGGGTCTGGCTCGGCCCAAAAAATGCCACACTGGCTGACCGCGACTAGCCAAGCATAGCTTTAGAGCCGCGGCAGACTGTGATAAAATTCGGCCCTGCTGCACACATCTTAAGGTAAATGATGCATAAATAATTATATCATCATTCGTGTCGCACCGAGATAGAAGCAATGCCATACTGATGGGAAGAAATGTAGCTTCTTACTCAAAGAAAAACATTGCAAATTTCAATTTCCTTTCACAGTCAGAGCACATAACCAAATCGGGGCACCGCTCATGACTCTGAAGCTTATACACTCTTCAATCCTGACGATTTTAAGTCGCTCTCCATCCTCCTTGGGATTCATTTTAGAACGGCCAGTACTCCCGTTCGGTAGGTCTACGCTACAAAGCCACGCGTTCGCTCACAATCTTTCATCGCACGGGCGATACCATCGAGTTAATCGGCTTGCGGCGAGAAAGAGCTATTACTCTCTGTTGGAACCTAATTCTTAGTGTTACTGTAAATTTGCCCTATGTTGGCGTCGCTCTGGAGTCGCTGTTTATCGGGTGGGGGCATGATGTAATCTACCGATTGGGTTAAATATTCGCGCTGTAACGACGGAAGCGTGCCCCTCAGCACCATGCAATCAGGGCTTTTTGGAGAATCTCGTACGTAATGCATTTTAACTAGAAGAGACCAAAACCGATTTTCATAGTAAGCCAAAACATTAAACTTTACTTTGAATCCAGGGGTGCCACCTATTTGGACTCTCACTGCCTAACAATTTAGCTCATGTGCTACCAAATCGATCTAAGGTCAGCTTGAAACCTAGAAACGTGACTCACGATACTTTATAATTATCCTGTAATTAGTCAAAGTTAGACCCCCATATCAAATAGGAAATTTTGGTGTTAAGGCGTGGACAATTTCGACTCGACTCAAAATGACGAATTGTCTTCATACGATCATAAAATTTATTATGGCGGCATATTATTTGTCAAGCTACACTGTAACCGCTAGAGCCGCCATTCGGAGCACTTTTTGTGGTCGCCCCCAGTCAGAGCTTGAACGACAAATTTTGGTGGGGGCGAATTGTGCGATTTTCCGCGATCCCCTTCACCAGTTTTCGTGCACCAAAGGATTTGACTTGCTTTTGTAACTATCCCACACATAGATGACGACGGGGGGGCAGCTCCCCTGAGGTCCGGACCCCCCCCCCCCCCCGAGGCCGAAAAGCCAGGGGAGTTACCACCCTGGGTTTGGGGTGCGCGCGCAGCACCCCCCCCCCCCACGAGGCCGAAAAGCATGGTTTTGTGTGGCGAATTTGCTGTAAACAGAAACTGACATCTGCCGGTGAAACTTTGCATTTTACACAATTCTCCACAGAATTATAAATGCTCAGAATGCAATCTACACTTTTCAGAACCGGGGATCCCGAAGGGGGGTGCGGACCCCAAAACCCCCCGCCTCGACCAGTTTTGGGGCCGGACCCTAGTGCAAAAACTGAACTCATAGGCGCAAAATATGGCTGCTAGGACAAAAAAAAGAAGGTCCTTACGACCAACCTCCCTAGGAAAAATTGGCCGGCCACGGGGGGGTTACCCCCTGAGATGGTCGCGACCCCCCCCCCCGTGGGGGCCCTCTACCCCCCTGGCATGACCGACCGCCGCCATGTATGACCTACAGCTAAATAAACTAAAGTTTAAGCTCAGGCGCCCATCCTGTATTTATCTGTAATAACCGGTGACGCAGCTGCATGGCGCAACTTCCTAACACCATGCCCATACGACCCCGGCTATCGTAACCTCAAGGGTGGACCGTGAATACTAAATTTTAATCCTATTCTTGGTCAGACCCAAGAAGCTACGCAGCTTAGCAGGCCGCAGGCGCGCTTCACGGGGTGTGTTCGGACCCCGCCCGAAGGGTTGCGCACGTGTCTAGCATCGGGTATGATTTCTGAGGTCCACCAGGGAGGCTAGCACCGACACCTGCTCGCAGGTCATGGAGCCTAGCCGCTATTCCCTATCTTAGACTCATCGGAAGTTGTTTAATTCTGGTTTAGTGTGATAAGTGTTTGATTAAAATATAAAGAAGTCCCTACAAATTTGAAGCTCAAGTTGATTTGCTTAGAAAAATCTTGGTGTGCTCCGTGTTAGAGCATTGACCTATGTGGCCCCCAAAGGGCTCCGACAAGCCCTGAGCGTTTAATGTCGGATTATCAATGGCGTGGCCTGCGTTTTTCTGTAGATTTTATTTCGATGAAAGTATTCAAAAATCCCTATTGAACTTTTCAAATTATTACTGGGGACGAGATAACTTTTCGACTGTATTCTTCAGACTTTACTCCTTGATTCCAGTAAGACACGAAATGCATTCGATAGAAGGCCATGCTCGTCAGGGCTTGCGACATTCTCGCACACAAGCCATGGCGAACAGGGCCTGCTCGTCCGAGCGGACAAACCAGGAAAGAGAGCTCCTATCGTCTCGGTGAAAATAAGGCGATACTCGGCGTGTCAAAATACAAAGTTTATTTACAAGATCAAAATTTATTGTCGGGACGAGTGTTTCCGAGCAACCATCGGGGCGACCTAAGTGAATCAAACCAGGGGGAGCTTAGCAGTAGCTCGCCGAGGCAACTTCGATTTAATCAGTGACAAGCGATGAGTGGTGAGAGAAACAAAGCGTGGGTCGGAGCGTACAGACATTCGCCAAGTTGCGAACTAGGGGCGGTTATCCCTGCTTTGACTCAATGATAGCGAACTACTCAGGTATGCAGTGCACTAAGCAGGGGCCCTAGAGTGCTTCAGAAATCGCTCCTAAACGCAGGTCGCTCTGGGCGACGAATACTTAGGCGGGGCGGGGGGGGGGGGGTAAACGGTGTTCGAATCTAACGAGGGGCGTTTGATTGTTTATCGTCAAGATACACTTGCATTAGTATCGGTACACACTTTCATCCTATTGTATTTGACGACCTCACCTACCTATCTGTACGACTGACCGAACGACAGTGGGTGGGGGCGAACTAATCCGGTTGCATAGCGGTAGGGGCCAGTTGTAGTGCGAAACGGCGCTAGACGATTTCCTAATCAATCTCGGGGCCGCCCTCCAGAGGCGAGCCCAGTGATTTTGGTTCTGGTTTTGTTTCCCTACGGTTATTTCGTTGGGGGGGCAAGTTTTACGGGCTTAGTGTGTCGAGTCGAGAGGGGACTCGGCCTTATTTCCTACTCTTCAGGGCCGTTTCCTTGTTAGTTGAGACCGGGGCGATCGGCCCCGGACGCCTCTGCGTCTTCTCGGTGTTTTCTCGTTGCCTCTCCCTAACGACAATTTTGTCGTCCTAATACACTGCTGTATGCAGTGTCTCAACTGCTGTGTTGTGCAGTTGAGTTATCATTGACTTCGTTGTCAATGATGTCGTGCTCCTATGGTCGAGTGGTTAAGACATGTAAAACTGCAGCGGACTTAAATCCTCCGTGCAGGTTCAACTCACTAACTGGGAAAACAGCGCTGGCTGATACTGAAACTATAGAAAAAGAGAAACTGAGCATACATAGTACATAGCCTAACGGGCAAACCGAGCTAAAATCAAAAAACTAAACTCAGCGATCAACTCGCTCCAAAAAGAAAAAGGGGTTTTGCACTCGCCCGGTTTGGGGCCGAGATGGCCCCGGCGAGGAGGTAAGTTTTCCTAAATTTTTGAAAGTCCTAAAAAACTTTGTTTGAGGGCGGGGACACAAGGTGTTTCTCCCGCAAAGGCGGTTTCCAGCGATAACGCAGGGGTGAGATGTAGTTCTAACTCTTTTAGACCATGGTCTCGAGGGAAGACCATTGCATAGGGCTATGGTGAACACTGGTAAATTTAACTGTTTTCGCCACCTAGTTATTTGGAGTCAGACCTGGTGTATCACCACCAAAGGATGCACCATCATCACAGATCGAAGTCGACGGATTTTTCTCAGCTGGGGGCGTGCTCTCCCAGCTCGTTTTTGTCCAGCGGGGCCAAAAGGACACCTAAAGGTACTCCGGTCAGTCGTCCTAAATGCGATGTGTGTACTATCCAAATTCCTACCGAATATGTCACCTACGTGCTCTAAAACTAAAATTCCAACAACTGAGCAAAGATGATTCCGAGACCATATTTGGTAAAACAGCAAACACCTTAAGCTCAAGTTGATGTTCCTAGAATTTGTTTAATCTTTTAGGTTCCCAAATTTTCTTAGCTCACTAAAAAGAAGAAATTTTAAGGGCTTCCTAAAGCCCGACGAAGGCCAGTCCTCCGTCCCTAATCTGCATTTCTGTCCAAGCTCAAACACGGCATGAGCGTTGAACGTCCAACTAAACTGCAAATTTGGAAACCATGATAGCAAACTATTGATCAATTCCCTAATTTCCGTGGCATGCACATTCCAGAAACTTTACCGTGGTCGGCTCAGGAAAATTCGTTGATCCTAACTCAAGAGACGCAAGCCATGTAAAACCTGGATTCGTTGTACCTTACCTAAGACCACGGGGAATCAGAAAGGCTTCGAATTGGTTGACCAGCTCTCACTGCGCTCTGTACGGATGTACCTAAAGTCGCTTAATGCCTCCGGCTTCGGAACTCGATTATAAAGGCTAGTTCTATTTGAGTTTGTTTGTAGCAGTTCTGGGGGGCTAGGGCGGGTGGAACCCAAACGCAAATAATTCTATCTAGGGGCGAGAGAAGCGCTACGTTCATGAGATACCTAAACGAACGGCCTGTTACTCTTCATTCGGCAGGGAAACTAAACCCCTGCATCCACTAAACCTTCAGGTACTTACGACAGTTGATCCTTGGGGCAGCACCAGCTGAACCCCCTTCGCGAGGTATACACCTACGCGGAAAAGCCTCGATCCATCGAGCCGATCAAAAGCAAAAGCGAAAAGCGAAAATAGAAAAACAGAGCCAAGTGAAAACCAGAAGTATGAAATATGGCGTCGGAGCCGGTCAGTAAAGTCGACCGAACTCCGCGCTGTCGAAGTCCAACTGATTCCAAGATTCGACGCGTTGGTCGTAACCTCGAAATTTTCGCCTGTATGTTACGATGGCGATTTTGTCGCCGTCCAATCGTTGCCGATTTCTTGACGCCCACTTTTTTGGGTTTTAGTCCAGTGTCCAATTGGGGACACTTCCGGAAAATCGAATTTTGACGGCTACCGTAAACCGTCGATGTCCTTAAAGAGAGTCGGCTTCAATTAACTTTGCCGACTTAAAGTTTGAATCTTCCGAGTACTCGGAAGTTGACCATCTGTGATTTTTGTACAAATTTTCCAAAGAAAAGTAGATTTTAAAGTCTCTATTTCCCGTCCTCATCGCCGGATGTCCAGCGAAATCGGATCCTAAACTCACAACGTTCGAACAATTTCCGATCCCAAGTTGGCTTAGATTATCGCGACTACTTTTGGGACACGCAACTTCCTCCTTCAACCTCAATTAGCGTGCCAATCTGTTTGAATTTCGATTTTTCAACCTTCCCAACTCGTCCTAACTCGGCGGCGATCGGCTTGGTCTTTGTTGTCCTCAACTTGCCGCCATCCTAATTAAGCTAAATCGTATCCAGCAGATGACCCTCGTACGCGAGGACATCCAAAAATGTCAGAAAGGATTGAGCTAATTTGAAATCTGTACGCGAGTGTCGGCACTTCGAAGTCTCGCCGGGGGGAAACCGACGACGCGAGAGCGTCCGTCTCGAGTCCAGAGACGGAGCTATCCTTAAGCTACTCCTAACCGGCCAGAGGCCCTACTTTAAGGCTCCTAGGGTCTGCTGGAGGGCCCTAAAGTCGCCCCCCCGTTCGTCCTATCCGTTCGTATTCTGTCCGTCCGTAAAACTCTGAAATTTAACGAGTTTTAGTATGCGGTGTCCTTGTTCGTCCGTTTTTTTCTGTGTCCTTATGTATACATACCTGTATATATATATATGTATATATCTACAAATACTCACGGAAGACACACGAACACATACACAAACACACACACTACACGTTAGACATGCTGGCGTCCTAAGCGACAGAAAGGTCGCTCAGGATAAACACATACTCACAACACACCAAACACAACAACAACAAAGCAACAGATAAGAAAACCGACCAGAAACGTCGGTTAGAGAGAGAACGAGGACAAAAGCGAAAGGACAGCGAGGACACGAGGCGGGAGTGGGAAGGGAAGCGGGACAAGGGGAATACGGGGCGATTTCCGAGGGGCTGGGGTCAGATTCGATCCCAGGACGGAAAACGGGGTCGATTGATACCAAACACGGGGGGTAGACGTAGAAGCGGGTCGGGACCCTCACATGGGTTACGATGTATGTTAGTATGGGGAGCTTTAACGGGCTCTCCTACGTTAACGGTTGGGCGGAGCGACGCCCGCCAGGTATCGTTGGACTCACCGTCCAACGGCGATCTGAACGAGGGGTGATATTGCCACTGGGGCGGTAGGAGTAAAAACAGTACTAAAATTGGTGCGGTTAGAGAGAGTCGTGACTACAACGGGGGGCGCGTTTGTTGGTCGAACGGGTTAACGGGGCGGCGGATCGAGACCCGCCGGGTATTTTTGGAGATGTCTCATCGAGACGAATCCAATGAGGGGCGGTTCGCCCATTTTAGAGTGAAGCGAAAAATCTCGAATTATCGGTGCCCATCGGCAGTTGGCAGCAGCTTTGCATGGCTGCAGCGGATCAGCAGGGATTCGGGCGGAGGTTCAAAACATATGGTTGGGTTCAACTAGTCGCGACGAACAAAACGAGGGGTCGCATGCGCCGGTTCTGACGCGGGGTACGGCGACGGTAATGTCGGAAAGTGGGGTTTTGTATTAGTCGCATACTACAATAGGCTACATAAACAAGGCGGTTTTGTCTAAAAAGTTGTCCACAGGGCACACACATAAATAGATACATGTACATATTCTGTATACGATACCTCCTATCTACATGGAAAGTGGCAGTCCGGTTCCACAGTGACAATCCTACCTAGCGTAAGTAGCGATTGTCTCTACGTATTACAGGCGAAGTTCCGGCGTTGTCCGGAGCGGTTTTGGAAGTCCCCTCACCCTTCCCCAACGTGTTCTACCCGTCTTTTGTGGTTAAGTTCAGGATCACGGCATCATGGACGGTGGCGGGCCTTCGAATTAACCCGGCATCCGTCGTTACGTATGCTTGCAACAACCATCACAAACGTGATTTCCACTTGTTCTGTCCGGTTGTTTTCCGTAACCATTGCTCGTTGTATCGCTAAAACCAAGTAGATTTAATATTTTTGATTTCGGTCTTAATAAGTGTGCTTTCTCAAACGTGCAGCGAGGGGCCTCCTATTCCCGGACGGTCGTAACCGTCAAAGTCTTAACGCGCGGCGGCGACTAGTGGTAGTTTGTTTCAGCGTGCTGCCTACTTTCTTTCGGTGTGAAGCGTGGTGTCCACTATCCTAAATCGGCTTGATCAACCTGATTTAGTTATTTAGTTCGGCGTGCCTCACGCAACACTCGTCCCAATGATCAGTTCCGGCAAGTAACACAAACGGCGCACAACATGTTCGGTACAAACGGTATATGATACAACATGGTATACGATACTTTCATACAGAACAGTGCACAATGTTCTTTTATACAAACGGTATACAATGGTCTTAGGCAAAACGGTATACATTATTTTTATACAAAACGGTTTACAATATTTTTATACACAACGGTTTACAATATTTTTATACAAAACGGCTTACACTATTTTTACACAAAACGGTTTACAATATTTTTATACAAAACGGTTTACACTATTTTTATACAAAACGGTTTACAATATTTTTTATTTTCTCCTCAAAACGTTTCACTATTGCAGCCGATATCGCTTTTACAGACAATCATGTGCCGCCATTTCCTGGTACGATTTCAAGTATGAAAGTCCTGAAATGCCCGTGACAGGGTCGGAACGACCCTGTTACATATCTACGGGGCACAGAAAGTGCCAAAGTTGGTTTAAATTTTCACATTTTTGTATTTTCAAAAATCTGTCAGCAATAGTCTCGCTGACAGTAAGTCGCCGAGTAACCCTTAGTTTGGCTTCAACTACGCTCTTTACCCCATTGCAACCCAATCCAACCTCTTCTACGTCCTGCGAATTTCCACTATATGCCCTAAATTTTCCATTTTCTCGATTCTCTATTACCTTGCCCCGTGGTTGTCTTCTTCTACCGTTATTGCGCGTTGTATTGTTGTTACTCTGCTGTACAGCGTTGCCGCTACATGCGCGCGACACCAACGCTCGTATTTTTGATATTTTACACGCGTTGGTTTGACTTATGCGAGTGTGACCGCATCAGTCGTCGTGTATATGACTGACTATACACAAAGAGAGAGGAAGAGAAACGCAAATATAGCTATGGAATCCAAACTAAGCTCAAAACGGAAACTGTTAATGTTAACTGAAAGCCCAGTGGGTCGCGCCAATAAAACCGAACATGTCAAAACTCAATGACCAAGTCGTCTTGAAGCGAATCAGGGGCATTGCTCTCACTCGATTTGAGACCAGTTTTCTCAGATCGGGTATAAATTTCAATCAGTGGGGCGCTCACTATACGATGGATTTTGTCCCTAACTCAGGTATCCGAAAGTTCAGAATTGCCACGAGCCTTTACTTACGCGGCTTACTCTGACCATATGCTGATTTTGATACTCAAACACCAGTCCACGGGCTAGCTTCGACGAGGTCCTAGGTAACGTTTATATTATTTTGTTCACGAATATCGGAGCAAACGGTGACAACGTAAAGCTTTTACTGGTCGGCGGTGAAGCAGACACTCTACCAATTTCTCGATGCTAGAGCTCGGCTGTACCGCATATGTATTTGCCAGCAAGATTAACCCTAAGACAGACTTAAATCCCGCCTACTTCGGAAATTGACGTTAATTACTGCCCAACTTCGGCGCGACAAGTTCGTCTAAATCTAGGCACGAATTATCCTAAGAAATTTGAAGGTGGATCTTTGAATAATTTTAGCCTGGATAATCTTACGAAATTTTGATTCACAGTCAACAAGAGTAAGAACGAACGCAAGTCAATTTTGGTCTATCCATATCACACCCCCGACTTGCCAAATCTATGACAAAACACTTACCATTCTTAACTTGTTTTCCCTCTGTTCTAGAAAGTCCTTTCGAAAGATGCCTTATTGATTTTTCATTGTAGGGAATTTATACAGTGCAACCTTTGTCTTTGCACTTCTTACGCAAAGCTTTAAACGGCATTGTTAATGGGATACAATCAATTAGTGTAAATGTTTTCAAATTTCACTTAGCAAATTTTCCCGCCTTTTTAAACAACAGTTCAAATATACGGTATCGAAGACACCATAGCGTACTGTACACGGTGTCTGCGGGAAAATTACTTGTGCTGTATAGTATAGCCTTCGAACTACCATAAACTATGGTATGGTCGCGATCAGACAGTGACAAATCTTCTACATGGCGGCCGTTTTATAACGTAAACGTCGCATATGGTATCACTGAAATCTGTTTAAATATATATTCTTCCAAAATTGCTTAAATGTAGTACTTTTGTGGGATTTGGAGCACTATGGCCATTTGCATTGTGGTTGCTTTTTGATCGAAGGCTATCTTCAGCAGCCACAAAGGTTATGTTTGGAACAAAATACGAAAGAACACAACCACAATGCCCAGGAGAGAACAAGAAAAAAAGGGGGGGCAAAAACAACCCCACAGGAAACACCAACAGACCAACCACCCCTGTCGGTTTTATTCACTACCTTGAGTCAGGTTCAGTATGTTAAAAATGTTGAAAATCCTTATTTTTGAAGGCTGGGCTAAAGCTCGAATTTAGAGTTAAGGGGCGCACTGCAACCCAGTTAGTACACCTTAGATGGCATAGGTTCACCGGTGTATATTAATTTGTTGGTGGATTTAAGTAACAGCACTTTTCAAATAACTTTGAGATAACATGAACACAAATTTAATATCAGCTCTGACGTAAACGATAAATATATGTGGCCGGAAAGAAAATGCAATTTGCTGACGTTTCGAAGTAAATTTGTCGCAAAACTTGAATACCAGGGCCATAGGAAAAAAGATTAAAATTGGCACTAACCGTGGCCTGCAGGTATCTTATGATATAACAAATTAGATGTTTCCCTTACCTGTAAGGTCGCACAAGTATTACCGAAAATCTTGAAACAAACTATTAACAGATTCCAATTAGTAGCATTGTAATAAATGTCACTTCAGTAAAATAGGATAATCTGTTCCACATATACTCTTGTTGCAAATAGTATTGTAAAGTTTACATAACGTAAAATAGCCAAAAAAGATAATTTAACAGTAGAAATAAGACGAGGTGTAGATTTATAAATAGGTATCTCCACCGAGGTAGAACTACCGTCGCTAGAACACATGAAGATAAATATTTTGAGCCGTCGGTGAAACCGATCCGATCACCCATTGCTGTCTTATGATGATTAAAATTGAAAATGAAGTATTTGCACTAGCTGTGCGGTCTTACGATACAAGGTCCTTGTACCAAACGTATTTGGAAATATACCAATATTTTAACACACGCGAGCAATAAGTTAAGAAACAATGAGTAGTCATATTGAAATTGGTTTCAACTAGGTCGATTCAGTAACGAGCTAAGCGACAAAATAAGGGTAATTTTGGTGTTTTAAAATGTAGCCTTTTCCGCTAATTCTTTATAATACATCCGTTACAAATTCAACAGAACACGTATGACGGCACAGGGCACATTTACTATAAGTTTAATTAAACCAACCATTTCCGATTAACGGTTCATAACAGCAAAAGTCACACTAAATTTGTACGAAAGTATGTCTGTATGTGAGCCGTTGTGAT
This sequence comes from Trileptium ribeirensis, assembly GCA_030248225.1. Lineage (NCBI taxonomy): Eukaryota > Metazoa > Nematoda > Enoplea > Enoplida > Thoracostomopsidae > Trileptium > Trileptium ribeirensis. The sequence continues at coordinate 27,651 of JASANE010010819.1, forward strand.
TGCATCCAATGATTAAAAATTGAGGAATTTTCATTAAAACGTTCTAGAGTTGTAGATGTTGAAATATTGATTGCGTTTTAGTGCTGTACATCGCAGCTAGGAAACATGATAATTTACCATACGTACTGGACAAATTTTATTTCTTTAACAAGCGATAAACGACAGTTTGCTAAATTTCTGTCGCTCGATATTTATTATGCGCAAGTGATGTGTGATCGTCGATAGCCATTTCCAAGATATTCGGCAAAGCTAACATGCCCACATTACTTGTTGGAATTATTTATTTAATAATGTCTGCACAATATTTATTGTCCGATTGGATACTTCCATTCCTGTTATGTGATGATGTTTATTCCATGTTGTTCATACAACTGTGGAAAACGTCACTTGGTATTTGGAGAAATGTTGTTTTTTACTTCTAATTATTAAACCTGACGTTTTCACTATTATATAACAAATATTTAAATTGTTTGAAATACAAAACCAATACAAAATTTAACGAAAAGCCCTTTCGCTGTGCTGGTATACACATTATTCAGTATATTCTGTATCATTAACTCTGGATAATTTGGCTGTTTGATATTCTTTCAGGACGTAAATCGCCTTTATTTCGTTTGATGTACTACAGCTGTTATTTGACTTCCCAAAATGATGATATGGTTACACAACTATTGTAATTGTTGCAATCTAGACGCGTTGAAGTGAAAAGCTGATAATTAGAGTGAATTAAGTGAAAAGAAAAATAATTCACGAACTCAAAAATATTAGAATCATTCGTTTTATCTAACTAAATACTTGGTTGTTATCAGTTAACTTGAAATCTATTGATATTATTTGGTATAGCCATTAGCTTATTATGTTCATTTATTAAAATACGAGCAATAAAGCTGCGAGGTAGCTGAATGGCTAGTAAACGTAACTTTGACGCCACCGTTCGGGATTTGACTTTTCGCGGCAACCAATGTTTGTTTATTGATACTTGAAATATTATTTCAAGAAATGAACGGTTGAGCGGCCTTTTTAATATCTTGCTTTTTGTTTATCTGAGAATCCATCATTTTTCAGTAATATTTCTAACCAAATGGCACAACTACTATCGCACACTTCATTATGTTTGTTAAAGCAAATTGTTTTAATGCTTTGCGGAAAATTAAGTCAATTTTTTGTGAAGTCGAAATGCGTCTGGTTGCAATGGTCTTAGCAAAATTGCAATTGTTTTTGGTTCGTTATATAATATTGCTTACAATTTCAGGATATCCATCCAACAGGTAACGTTGTAACTGCAATAAAAACTGCAACAGCATCACATGATAGACTCCTGAAACCTAAAAATTGTAAGTCATGTTACTTGTTTTGAGTGATTTTTGATATTCATGTCATGACAGTAAAAACGTTTTAAATATGTACAAAAATCTGTTTCTTATCAATAAACATATTTTATGCTGACTGAAAGCAATCGCGTTTTCTGCTGCTGGATTGGGATCTAAAATCAGCGATGGGGTATTGTGTTGCTTCCTGCCACGATCACCCATGGCAACGGTCAGTTGAAAATCAAAATGCATATAATGTTACACACATCAACTTGGTATATTTCCTAAATCGGCTAGATGCGGTCGCCTAAGCCTCATCTTTTGTATTTATACCTGTGTAGTTGACTATGTGCGCCACATATTCTGAGCATTGCTTCCCTTAGTGTTCTACCAAGCTTACGTGTTTCTCTATAAAACTATAGAGCGTTATAGACTTCCAGGTAATAATATAGTGTACGCCACACCACAAAATTTTATAAAATATCCTGTGATATCGACTGCATCATGCTACTATCTGCACAGCTTGTGCAAGTTTTTTTGTGGTTGGGGACGTTGACGCCCTCAGTAAAGTATAATATGAAGATTTAAACGTGGTATTTGGGGTAACGTTGTGTCACAAACCAACTGGTTTACGCACATGTCGACCCCTTGGTTGCGCCATGATCCATCTTGAACAAGAAAATACTTTGTACGATTGATGTCGTTCTGACTTTTTTGGGTGGCACAATCTGACAGAATAGCTCCGCCTGAACGAGGCATGGAAGCAAGAAAATTGATATAAATCTGGTTAGTCAGGTAGCAAATTGGTATAATATTTTTTGTTTGGTCGTTTATTCTACTAACCAATCCCCTGACGTCATACAAATATTGTATGTTGGTTGTTGTGCACGCTTCCATGCTTTTTACAAACAAATGTATTGCAGTGCAGAGCTCAGAAAAATTTGCAATTTGCATATAATGGTAAGAAAACTTTTGTGATATAGTGTAAGTACACTCAAAATACATTCTGTGAAATTTAAAAGAAATTTCTTTGAATTTTGCACCACCAGATATTCTTTTAAAATTCAAAGAAATATTCCTTGAAATTTCAAAAAATTATCATTGAAATTTCAGTGATATGTAATTCTTAAAAAATAGTCCTTTAAATTTCGAGGAATGTTTCTTTGAATTTTAAAATATCTGGTAGCGCAAAATTCAAAAAGATTTCGTTTAAATTTCACAGAAACATATTTTCAGTGTATGCAATTTGAAGGCATGGTGTACACTCCTTGACTCTTGTTGGCTACATGAAATGTGTTTGATGGTATATGTTATACATATTCTCTTTACTACTGAGCTTCAACTGTTACTTGGATTGGTTTATGGTGGTACCAATTAGATTGGAATGACAGGATTGAATGCTAGAAAAATAGGTGTTCGTTTTGTTTTACATGTTCACTGGCGAAATAGCGGACTTCGTAAGTGGGCAATTTCGAAAACACAGTCCTGAACGACTCATTTGGTGCGTGTGAAGTGGCACTACAAAATCTTAAACCATGAGGCTACCGAAAACAAAAAACCGCCAGCAATAAAATTTCATGATAAACGGTACTGTGATAGGTTATAGCACTGCACCATACTGAGAGTTTCGAGCAGACAATTTTGAACAGGCTTGCTGTTTGATCCAAACCAGCTCTCTCTTAAGTTTCTTCGCACAATGTTGAAATAATTAGTAAGCGCACATAATGATTCTGCTCAGGGAAGTTACAAATTTCTGAAGTTTTTGAGATCGACAAAATTCAATTCCCAATGGGCAATAGAGAACACGTAGGCGAATTTGTTACTGCGCCTCGGTAATTTATTCGTAATTCTATTTATTCGTTGGTTCTGGTATTACTGCGCTCTCTGCTTTGATCGACAACGAATTCCAGAAATATATTTTGACATGCGAAATTTCTGTATTTGTGTTGACCTGGGTCATTTAAAAGCCAGTAATAAGCTTCGCACAGTAGAGATGTTTAGAATGAGAAAAACGCTGCAATGGGTACGATTTACACAACAAGTATTTGCTTAATTTGATTTTCCATAAGAGCAACTGTGTGTCAAAAACTTATTCTCGATAATCGAAGTATTAAACCCGAATACCATGACCGCTTTTTCTAGGTTGATTTCGGACCCAATTTTTCATTCATTGAGCTTAAACTGATCTAAATATATTTTGTTTTTCATCAAAATTTTCGGATATCCTGCAGTTCCAACGCAGCAATTAATACAAAACATGCGATCAAACTTGTTGAAATTTACTGCCATGACTAGAGATTACAGATGTTGAATATAAGCTTTTCTGCAACATTGTTTAGTTAACATTATAGCACATATCTAACGTAAAATCTACCTGTAGGACTTGAGCTCACTTACTAAAAACTGAACTGCAGTCTTGGTAGTAATCTAACATAAAACGACGAGTGCGTTTTGATGAAGGTGGATTTACGTGTTTTAGAGATCGGTCGAAAACAGTAAATAGCAGTTTGGAAAAATCAATCAAAATGAGACGTTAGATATAAATACCATAGTTCACATTAGTCTTGACTATCTGTACTAATTGTTTGTGCTATCCAGCATCAGGCAATTAAAAAACTCCTTTGAACATCCAGGCAACAAATAGGGCCACAATTTATTTATGCATCATATTGCTTTAATTTTTATAAAGCACGCCGAGGAATTACAGCTAACAGCACAGCTGTAGATTTTTTCAAGCTTTGTATTCGAAGTGAAATGGAGATTTGTATTTTTCAATATTACTCCAAAACAAAAACTTGTTCGATTTTGTATATCTTAAGGTAGCGCTAAATGAAATTTTGTCAGTGATAAATATTAGACATACTAAAGTGTTAAATTTTTCATAGACAACTCAGCTCAGTTCTCATCCTATAGCAGTCGGCTGGACTCGGCTAGACTATTGCGAGTTTAAGTCGACAATACATAGCTGTCAGCATGGTCGCTTTCTAACTTCAAAACCTATAAATGGTTGATTTTATAAATACGTAATTCGAATTAACTGCAATAGAGCAGTTATACCTGTTAATATTGATGCATATTGCAAATTATAATTGCAAAATTGATTGCACAGCAAGTAATAATAACACAAATTAAACTGGTTTTGCAAACCAAAAAACGATATTCTGCCAATTGACTTTACAACTGCTGTTATCTCCAAGATACAAAATCAAACCAGGGTTCTCCAATAAATTCTGCAATCATTTCGATAAAACATTATTAATCTAAAAGTAATGGAAATTTATTGAAATTTGGACATATCACAAATAATGCAGACTCTTAATGTTGACAATAGATCGCAATGCTGATCCTCGCAATTTAATTTAAGTTATTAATTCAGAGTTTAGTTTTAGGGCTTCTATACACTTATAATCTTTATGCAATGACGTTTTAAATGATTTTTCCAATGCCGGAGATCCTGCGTATCGATTTTCCAGGAACGATGTTGTCTTATAACCGAATGTTGTCATAGATTTTTTCAAAACCGATTGAATCAAGTGTAATGTCATTGCAGCGTATGTTCATCTTATGTTAGACTTGATATATTTTAGACATAATGAGAGCATTTATTTTTTCGTATAGCCTAAATTGAAATATATATTACTGTCTGATTAATGCATCTTGCCCCATAAAGAAACTATATATTCAGAACGCTTTCCGCAGTGCTGTGGAAGCATAATAATTTTTGATTCTTAGATTAAATCTAGCACACGAAATAATTCACAATTCAATATGAGCAATAAAGTATCATGCTTTTAGATAGGTAAACTGATATTTGACAAGGATGGGTGGGATACATTTTTGAGTTGATACAGCCGTATTATGAATATTGTCAACATAATTTATTCAAAGGCATTTCCTAGCAGGAAGTGTGGCGCGTGTAAACCTAAACTAAACCCCTCCAACCATCTTATCTTCAAATTTTGCATAAATTTGTTATTTAAAGGTTTTTGGTCAATTGAAATTTGGCAAAAGGCTGTTCACGAAGACCGTGCTCTACTACTACTGAACCGTAGTCGTTCTGTCTTCGCGAAATTCCAGTAAAATTCTCCGAATTTTGAGAACGAAAATTTTGGCAAATTTGAATTTAGCGAGTGCAGTTCGCGAACACCAAGAGCTTATCTATAGGCTCAACGTGATAGCAACGTTACTTTTGCAATAAATAGTTCGCGCATACTGAATAATTTATATGCAAAATTGATAGGCACCAGGGAACCGAATTTCTACAAATTTAAAGTCGCCGAGATTCTGTTCGAGCACAAAGTATAATTTTTGGCACTTCGATTTGATTGTGCCAATTTTTGGTTAGCAAAAATCCGGTGGAAATTTAACATTTTTAATAACAACAATTTGCGATTCGCAGCAACAATGTTTGCTTCGATTTAATTGAGACACCTCATATACCGCAATTTCCTGTACTACTACAGTTTTGCTGCTGGCGGCTCATTACTATATATTTTCCAAGCGTCTATTTTGAAAACAAAAAATGAGTTCAACTTTTGCAAAATGATTTAATTTCACACTTGTGAATCCATAATATATTAACATAATTTTTAACTCTAACAGTTTAGTACTAGATATCGTAAAAAGTCTACAAATGACAGGAAGCTCTGAGCGCCTTGGCCCTAACTACTGAGCTACTAAAACGAAACTTTCTGTAATCCTACTATAGACACGCTTTGATGTTTACAGTTGACCGAGTACTCTTTGTAGCTAATAGCGGCCTAAAATTCTAATATATAGCTGGCCGACAACTTAAACTAGCCGGTAGACAGCATTCGTAAAAGTTAACTGACTGACGATAACTGTTCGCTAGAGGTATCAGTCGGCGTGCGGTATATTTCCGGTCGACATCGTTTGCGGTTGTTAAAAGTCGAAATTTGTTAACGGGGGGCCAACAAATTACAACTGCTTTCAGGACCCGATTGCTTTCACGGTAGTCGCCAACACTAATTCGAGTTCGATCGGCGACGATTCCAGAAATATATTTTGGCCAACGAACCTGCTTTGTGTTTACATTGGTCGTCTAGCTGAATTGGGTTTTCAAAGACATTACTGTGCTAATATGTTGTCGACCTGCTTGAGAAAAGTAACAGGATAGCGTGTCTAACACAACACTATTATCTATCGAAATTTTAGATCATTACCGAAAGAACAAAACTTGTATCCTAATAATATTTGCTTACCTAGAATTTTTTATACGTTGAAGTTTAATTCGGAAAACCACGTTTCCTGTTTGATCTCACAATGTTCAGATTGAACTAAGGTTTACAGTTACTGTGCGTTTTTACAACAGCGACAAATTCTACATAGCAGAAATTAACACTAAGCGAGATATGTCTGGGACAACGAGTCCGATAAATTACGGGTTTGGGTGTTGCTTAGCGCTTATGGTTCGGGTAGACTGTTGTGTGTTGAAAATATTTAAACCTATTAATATAAGTGAATTACATTTAAAGACAAAGCTTATAAATGACAGGTTTCATAAAACTAGAAATTTGCACTAAATGGAATTGGCCAGCGATAGCTGTTAATAAGAACTGCAAGTCATAAAATATTAGAAAAACAGCTTATGTGAGAGGCACAAAATGCTCATTTAACTGGTAGTAGTGCAGAACTGAAAAGAGACATCCTGGCGGCTGCTGCAGGTATCTGTAATAAACAGCATCGAAATATGGTTGATCCATAAAATCTGCAATCTCTGATAAAGACATGAACGGTGAAGCGGGATGAAATAATTTAAATATAATTGGATGTTATTCAATCGAGCAAATATGATTTTATTTTGTGTAAAGCCTAACTGACGGCAAGAGTGATAGTTGGCATTATGGTATATGCGTAAATAGTGACAAATTTCCCATTTTACAGCGCGGAATTTACGGTCAAAATTATCGCTGTAGTAAATAGCTATGGTCACCATAGTGAGTCAATAAACTTTGGTTTTAGGATTGATCATCGTGAGTGGCTATGTAGTTTTGTGGGCTTGAATGTTTACAGAGTATATACATTAGGCAAAACCATATGGCGCAAAATTATCGTAGCTTTTATATGTTTCAATTTGTTTCTTAATATTTTAATCCGCTCACAGCATCAGATTCTGGACCTAACAAGAATTTGCAAAATTTATTATATATACACATAAAACAGAAAATAAAATAAAGACAGGTGCATAAAATATCCCTAAAATAATCGTTACAATATGCATTTTCATACATGCATGACAATAACTGATCAGCTCATAAAACCAGATTCTATATATAACAAGGATTTGCAATATCTATTATACACATATAAAGGTCAAGATAGCTGCATAAAATATCCCAAAAATAATCGTTACAATTTGCATTTTCATTCAGGCGTGACAATAATTCATCAGCTCATAAAACCAGATTCTATATATAACAAGGATTTACAATTTCTATTATACACATAGATAGGTCAAGACAGCTGCATAAAATATCCCAAAATAATCGTTTACTATATTCCATGTGAAACTGTGACTTCACAAAAAATAATCTTGATAAGACATTGACACCTGTTTCAGGAAATCTCGATTATAAGACATTGATACTTTGATGTTGCGTCGTAGAATTATAGCATACTTAATCAGGTTTTAAAAAGCACACAAATTCAGGATCGTAAGGATTGTCGGCTGTAAACACCATCATAAACGCAAATTTGAGTGCAAACGAGGTTGAAGTATTTTGGAGCAGTTTTATTCCCACTGAGCGCGTTTAGTGCTTTGTTAGTCGGTATAAAAGCGCACGTAAATTATGGACAATATTACAATCTAGAGATATGTAACATAAATCATATTTATATTTTTGCTGTATTAGTTTGCAATACATATTTGCTATTGTAATTGAACCTATTAACATTTACCGATGTCTAATAAGAAATTGTCATAAACTAAACAGCGTCGATGGCTTCATCTAACTGCTTATCGCTTGCTGTTGAGGCAGACTCGAACCATAGCTCAAGTTGCCTTGTGTTTGTGCAAAACAGAAATATAAATATTTCGAGAAGACAAAGTGCGTTTGATAACTTAAGAAATTATCCGCCAGTAGTCTACGCGCGTACACCAGTATTGAACAACCAACAGTCCGTATACCGTTGTATTTTTAAGCTGAAGCACTTTGAGCTGCCATAGGTTTTCAGCCTTGTGTGACATTTGTATGGTTACTATATGATATATTTCACTTTCTGTTTAAAAAAGGCTAAAATCAAGATAAATATTGTTAATAAATACAAATCGTATAAAGAAATAGGTGTGAAATCATTCTTTGCATTAAATCATCAAAAATTGCTTAACTTTTTAGATAGAGTTAGTGAGAACGTGATAAATAGAGTTAGTAATAGGGAAAGATTTGAAGTTTGGCTGATATACTTGTTTTGTGATACGATAGTAACTACAATAAACCTTAAGAAAACATGAATATTAGAATTTTAAGATTTATAATGACATGGAATACTGTTGTCTATATTTTTAATATAAAGCGTTCAATTGTAACCGAATGAAAATCTTAAAAGCGCGTTGTTTGTGCGACACAATTTATATAATTACATAATCAAGATATTTTTCTACTGACACTAAAACATGAAGCATCTCAGTCATCAAGACGCTAAATGCCGCTAGTATTTAAAACGAAAACAATTACGAGTTTCTTGTAGTAAAGGAATTACGAAGTGTAGCTATAAATTTCGTTTCAACAGTACTTAAAGCAGATCGTACACGGCATTGAGCAAGCGATACCGTAACTAATGTTTGTATCGAGCCAAAAATTAATAAAATTAATCATTTGCGTATTATTCATGTGATCTAAGTAAATTTTGTCACGCCTCAGCTACAACGGTTTGTTTATAATACAAACAACAACGGGTCATACGGCTATAAATTTAGCTAATTTAATTAGGCACAAGGACGCGCCCGTGGTCATATCTTCGCTGCACATTTCTCACCCGTAGAGGAATAGCAAAACAGCCAAATTCGTGTTCGTAAATTTTTGCATGCAATAGCTCTGCTTCCACTGTAATACAAGCATGAATTTCGCTTTCAGTCTCTGTAATATTGTGAAATCTAACGCAGATATCGGCATATTCTTTCAGATAAGGAACACCGAAGCATATTGGCGGTGGATTACGAACTGAAATTAGAATAATTATACCAATTTATGTAAACAACTTTGGACGCAGAATGGTAAGGCTTCGGCGGAAGTTTTCCGAAATAAATACAGAGACCAAAACCTCGGGTCCTCCTTCGGAGGTGGGTACAAACAAGGGAAAATGCGCTGAGCACGAAGGAAGTGACAGAATTCAGTTACGAGATAGCCAAGCTATGAATAAAAGACGGTGTTGGGACTGTGAATGTTGGAGAGAGTATATATATTTGAGGTAGTTCAGGCGTTACAACCCATATTTAAAATACCGCTAAAATAAAAAGGGAAAATAATTTATTTGCCGGTTAATATAACGGCGGACTAAGCTTAAACAAACGGATAATTTTGCATAAAGCCGACAGAGTGAAGCACGGCTTAAGCTAAATCTAAGGCTTAGTATAAGGTTCAGGTTTAGGCTTAGGCTAAGGCTTGGGTTTAGTGTAAGGCATACATATCAAAGCCGGGGTTCAGGGGGCTACACTCCCGCTAGGCTCGGATACCTCACCCGATGACCTGGTCTACCTCCACCTCGAGGGTATTCCCCTACTCCCTGAGGTTTAGGCTTAGTCTAAAGCATAAGCATAGTGTAAAACAGATATTAGCGTAATCTAAACTTCTACAGTGGATATCGCTCGAGCATTTGTGGGATTAAACATCCCAGCGTATTAAGCAAGAATCATAGACCTAGGCTTTAACATAAATTGGTCCAACTCCCTGGATTGTTCTGATTTTTATATCATTCGACTCAGCTCATTCGAACGATATCATTGGGAAGAACGGAATCCCTGGTAACCCAAAAAAATTGTGATAAATGTGACTGAAATGCATATTTTTTGCACCAACACCACGGGTTGCTTCGAATTGAATAAAACTTATTGCTCTTAAAACCCATATTTAAAATGATTTATCATCCTTTTTGTCATACTTCACTCTATTAGCTTTATGATTTCGTAGCTTGTTTCAGCTTAGTTCTTCGTTACACTAGCCAGCGCATAAATTATTTTTCCATTTTTATTGTAGTGATATTTTAAGTATGGGCTGTAACGTCTGAGTTAAGATATTTTTAGAAGTTATTATTGCCTGATTTTCTATTCCACTTTGAAAGGAGTGCCGAGTTTTGTTTTAGTAACAAAAATAAACCACAGCAGTTCGTGGTGATTTACAATTTATAAAGAAAAGAAATCAGAATGTCCTGACAGAAAGGAACATGAGCGAAGCCTCTGAGAGATTTTTGCCCGTTAGTGTCCCCTTAAGCTCGTTGTCATATAAATGCCATAAATACTTTAATGCCACCTTTATAATATAAAACGGGAAGCAAACGATTAGGTTAATAACTAAAAAATATAATTAAACCAAAACTCAGTATAAAACAATTACAGCTAAATATTTTGTATATTCAATATTTAACGATGTGATGTATTTAATGCTTTGATTTCTTGCTACCCGAACTTGAATAAATGTTCCAAGGAAGGGGCTGATCACTCTGTTTCTATACAAACCCCAATCCTGGTAATGGACCTTACTTCTTGATAAAGATTTTTTATGATAAATTGACCACATTGGTCATCGAAGTCAGTTCTTCTATAAAACTGGATTGTGTTTTATTTGCTTTTTATCGAAAAAAAACTTAATATATAGAACATTTCACAGCAATACTGCTTTGCAAAAATATTATCACAAAAATGTTGAATTATATAGAACAAGATTTTGTAATTACAAGTAATAGTTCTAGCATGGCTGCCGTGCATTCGGAGATTTGTACACACGGTTTTGACGAGTTCATACTAGTGCGACAGCACGAGTTCAAACGAGTCCACCGTACAATCGCGTATACAAATGTTTGAACGCACGGCAGCCGTGCTACAAACTGGTAACAGAGTTATAGCAAGTTTTGTTTTGTGTGTGCTATGTTGCAACTATAAATCTCAATATCATCGTAACAGAATTAAATTAAAAAAAATTAAATAATTTGAGCTGCCCCTTAATACTAGCCACAACTATTTACAAAGCGTGAATAAATGACTAATTAAAATGTCAACAAATGAGCTTGATCAGCATGGTGAACATAGCAATAGATATTTCACCGGTGTTTTTTTTAAAAACTCACACAAAATTTACGTAACCACCAAACAATTTTTGGAGGTAGCGAAATGCGTTTCATAACTGCGTTAATGCGAAGGAACAGCACACCAAAAAAACTAAACTGCATCACTGAGTGGTTATTGAGTTTTGGCGACGCATCAACAACAGTTGGCGTCATACGAAAAAAGCTTTTATGATCATAAACAATGCAAACATTTTCATCTTTACATCCCAGAAACCATGATGGACCAAATTTTAAGAAAAAGCTCCAATTACAAACCAGGGTCTTATGCAGATTGGCGGCAGATTCTTCACATTCTTCCAGAAGAAATTGGACACCGAACCTTGCATTCCAGACAATAATACCAAAGTTTCAAGTTAAATTATTTCGGTTACGTATTGTTCGAGTTGAACTGTTTCAAATGAAAGTAAAAGATTTCAACAAAGTCGTGTTTAGACAGTCAGAGTCACACTTCCACGTTTTAGGACATAGCTAAAATAGTAAAGACACACCTGGACAACTGCATGTTTGTAAAATTATTGTCATGGCTTATTTTTCATTTATGCAAAGCTGCTGGTTTCATACAAAGATGGTACCGTTTGCTTTAATTAATTTAGTGCACTAACGACTCAGCGATAGTTCTGAAAAATCTTAAAACTGTGCACCTGACACTTCTTTCTCGTACATGACCACACCGTTGAGAAGAAATTTGAAGTCAAATCCCTTGTTTTCCCGGAGATAAGTGACGTTGGCGCAAACTGAAAAAACCAAGATATAAAAATAAACACAGAAAATCAAACCTTTTACAGAACCCTAAAAATATCGATTTTAAGCACCACCAGAGATTACTATCTGCATTTCGCCCTCAATGTTTGAAATTTACCGTGGCTGAGACATTATATAAACACAATTGTACGATCTTGCAAGTTAAATGAACGTTCATAACAAAACAATGATATAAGTCCTGGTGCAAAGTTCTATCATCTGCAATCGAATATTGTTATAGTCAAAATTCTGATTGATACGATACGATTTCAGGGATATTTAGCCTAATCTCTTGCCAACACAGTAATAACATTGTTTGATTCCATTTAAGTTCTCGTGTTTGTCAGTTAGAACTGTCTCGAAATATCGGCGCCAAGCAGCGGTTTCAAACAACACAATTGTTTGGTGTTAGAGTATCATCCTATAGAATATATCGATCCTTGTCCAGTGGAGATATTACGCCCTGTTCGACAAGCGTAACGCAATTTATTTTTATTTTCGGGCTTACCTGTGTCGTTAAGTGATATCTTCGGAACTTCGACGTGTTCACAACATCCACACGTTAGTTTCTGACATGAACACCCGCTTGTCGAATAGCCTAAATCAATATCGATAGACTTCCAATACATAATGATTTTTTACGAAAAAACTAACTGTTCGGCAAAAACTGCCTGAATACACAATAAAAATTAGATATCAAATATTATGTGCTGAATTTTGTATAGTAATTTTTCATTAACAAACGTTTTATGCTGCATCCTGCAATACGTTAAAACGTGTATTAAATATAAGTGTTAAATTTTTGTTCACTCTAAGTAAAAGATAGCTGTTGCTTCTAGTAGCTTTTGCTCTTTCATGGGCCGAGGTTCGGAAGCCGGAGGGTAGCTGGCTACTGTGGGAGGTTTTCGACCTCCCTGGTGGGCAGACGGGGTGCGGCACATTACTGCCCTAAAAATCACCCATAATTTTGGCACTTGCGGCGCCTCCCGGGATAGGGTGTCGGGTGACCTGTCAGGAATGGTAGCCGGGCGCGCAGGTGGAGGGGGTACATCCCAGCCTACCTTTTAGCATGTATGCTTTTCCGAAAATACAACAATTACTAATGCACATCGTTGTAACAAAATCCTTAAACGTATGATAGCTGAGTTGCGGAGACATTTTAGTACAAATATTTCAACCGTAGAAAATGTGCCGTAACGAAAGAACTTTCCGTATTTTTATACCGCAAGTAAAACTTGTATGAATATCTATGAGATAAGTCGAAATTGTATCCAACGCTACGCAGTTAATTGTAATTGTTGCACGAAAATCAGCATTAAACTACTCAACATAAACATCCCTGCAACGCGGCCAATGGTTTTAACAGAATTTGCATTCATGTTGCAATTATGTGTATTTGAATTCTGACCGTAGTACATGAAACGAGCAACGCGAAGAATTCTTACTAGCCGTACAACACTGTTAAATTTGGGTTGTTTAGGATAGATTTGTCTGTGCGCATTGATTCGCTCGATAGCTAACAGCGCTCGTAATTTCCATTTTTGTGTTCTTTATTTGGACGCAAAGCCCAATTCCAAATTCTTTTTCCGAAAAAGAGGGCCACATCGATCGGGTCGGATCTCAATGGGCCCCGAAAAATAATTACATTATTTATCGTATTTCAACAAAATGTCTAAATATCTGAGTCAAATTAGGCTCATTTTTATAGCAAATAAATCTCTATAATGCTGTATATAATGGTTTGATCTGGTCTTTAAATGTGGCATTCAGGTCAACCGGAGGTTTTATGCGACCCACGAGACAGAAAATACACAAAAATGGAAGTATCTGCGCAACACCTAGAGCTATATGGGTCCTAATAATCTCATTTTGTGCAGCAATTTGACCCTTATGTAAATCAATATTGTGAATCTCTACATATGTAATACATGGGTCCATATTCTCAACAAATCAAGCAATCTGGCTGACATTCGGCTCACTTCGTAAGTTAATCCTCAATATAGTTCTGTATATCTTTCTAAACTACATATTCAGCACTGATAATTTATCACTTTGGCGTTATGCGGCGTTCACGTTATAATGTCCATGTTTTTTGGAACTTTTGTCTCCGCGTGGTCGCGACTCTACCGTATAGACAGGCAGGGCGCGACACCCATACTGTAAATCAATGTGTACGACACACCCCTAGCTACTACATTTTTCTTTACAGTATCGTATAGCTACTAATTCGACGCCAATTAACTGTAATGGACACCGTAAGTAGCTAATTCTGTTTATTAGTCAACTGTGTTGTGTAGTTTTCTTTAAATTATCGATTTTAACTAGGCCATATGAACGCTGATGAAATAATCAAATAAACTGTCAATAAAACTGCAACAACACACGGTGTGCTTGACACTGTCGAGAAGTGACAATACCCCTAGCTAGCTACCTTTGAAAAAATATAAACATATGGGGTGTCTAAGAGACCGTTGTCGGCAGTGTGCCTGATACTGTGTGATGTACATAATTTCCAACCGTTGTGGACATTATAACGTGAACGCCGTATTAAGACAAGCTACCAGTTAGATTTAATTAGAATAGACTAAAGCAATGAAGTTGTAGTTTAAAGTTAGTACTAATTTCGTCTCGTCAGTACCCGGCATCATCAACGGAATTAAATCTAAGCATAGTGCTATATTGCTATGTGTAACGCTTGATATGCTTTACAAAGATATATGAATAATTTTCAACATACCTGCGAATTTCGCTGTAATTTTCTGAATTTTTGAAGTTTAAATATTTATTACATTATACATGTTACTTTTTATTTAAACAGACAGCATTATAGCGTAAACTCTATCATCTCGTTGCTTAAATATAAGCGAGGGTTTATCTGAGTGACGGTAGTCGAGATTTCGTCGCTTGCTGACGCTTTGTATTTTTTAAATATTTTAACATTTCATGCAATATTTGAGTTTTATTTTTAAATATTTCACGATAAATTTTAACATATCAATATATTTCAAGCTGATTTTTAATATATCTTAATATTTTGCGCTGGTTTTTAATATATTTTAATATCTTATAATAAATTTTACTTTCTATTATATTCCAAGCTAATTTCCAATGTATTTTAATATTTCATGCTAATTTTTTGCATATTTTAATATTTTACGCTATAATTTTTTTAATATATTTTAACGTTCTACAATAATTTTAATACGTTTAACCACTTACTGAGGTTTTGCTTGTAGTACCGTATGTATAATCATCTCCGCTGGAATATTGTGCTTCCAACAGTTATAAATAACGTGGAATTCGTTACAAAGTACATTGCGTTTGGTAATAATTTTAATTTAATGACGTACAGCAAAGTAACACTAGTTACTGCAGAATAACTTTTGTGCACAGAGACATCTTGCGCGTATCGTATTATAAGAACGGCAAGTTGAAACTTTCAAAGTACCTTTCAGACAATTCTGTAAAGGAAGTTCGAAATGGATTTTTTCCTGTTTCGAGTTTTCGACCGAAACGAAACATGCAACGCATGAATTGGGACATATATTTGTATCAAAAGCGTTATATGTAGCGTATATTTTATATTTATTTGTATGACTATGAAATATAATGTATTGATTTTCATATAATATTGTGTTAAGTGAGTATTTCTATCATTTAATATATTATTTAAAATATTTTTTATATAATGTTTCAATTTTAACATATACTTGGATTTTTTACACACGTTGCTAATTTAATATATTTGATATATAACGCTTCAAACAAATCAAGCACTGCAAACCACAGTTTTTTAATTACGATTATGTACAAATTGGCTTAACAATCGTGCATTTAATATACGGAAATACATGCTGAACACATGTGTAATTTATATTGCATATGTTATATATTATGTCATACAAGTTTATATGCGTAACAAACCAAACAATTCTTATGTGCAAATAACAAAAATTGTATGTGAATAATCATATAAATATTTCGCGCTACAAATGGTAGAAATTATGTCCCATAAGAAAGACATTTATTTAGTGCAATTTATTATGCCTTATGTTGACGCATTTATACATTAACGCTGAACGTCGGATACAATTGATTTAGCATTGTTCGCCTTACATTTGCTCGTTTAGTCATTTTCAAACATGTTGTATCAAAATAATGTCACACAATAACTGCATGAAATTACCATGACTCAATTTTTAAGAGAGTATATTAATAATTTATATACGTAATGAAATGTGACAAAAATGAAAATTCCCGCCGTATGTCACCATACAGGCAGTATCAAGTTCCGTTTCACTAAGTTTTCTGCCTGTCTAGTTAAACGCTACACCGGTTTTAAACAAATGTATGTTTAAATTTTGTATTTCAACCACCTGTATGTCTTATTTAATTTGCTTATGCTGTATTTCAACACCATAGGTCATAGGTGTCCATAGGGATAGGATTAGTTTAACCGCTAAGACTTGGCTTCCTCGTAATCCATATTTACCTTTGCTCACCGAAACCGCCGGTTTCAACCCGCAATGAAAGTGCTTGCAAAATTGAGTGAAAATAGGCAAAAATTGGAGAAAATTGACACAGCTTGGCATAAATAAGGAAAATTTTAGCAGAAACTGGGAAATTTAAGAATTGATACAAAGCAATCAAAATTGCCGAAAACAAGTTTCTAAAATCAACCTCCTCTGGTTTACCCACACGTTCACCCCTCCGCAGACCCCCACATCATGCCGGAACTATCTATTAACATGAGCCGATGTCAAATATCCGTCGGTTTGTGTGGATACAGATTGTGGTTGGAGTTTTAGGTAATTGGCGGTGTTACGTTTTTAAAGTTTTAGAAACTGCTAATTTTATATTTTTCTACAATTTCTACGACTTTATGCCTAGTTTCGTCCATTTTCGTCAATTTTCCCAATTGCTATTAAAATTTCCTCCAAATCGCGGTGGATAGGTGTGAAATTCCAGTGGGGTAAATATGGCTCAAGGGGACCGGCCCTTAGGGGATAAAATTTACTTCTCTATAGACAGCTGTGCTTCAAGACAGATTTGCACGTTTGACATCAACCATAGATTCATAACAACCACATGCAAATATTGCTCTACTTCTTGATTTTGCTTGGAACAAAGACTCTGGCCGATATGCAAATTGCCGGCACCACCAGCCTAGCCTTACAAGCTTGTGAATTTGTGAATTATAAGTTGACATTGCGCCATGTCTGTAGTCAAAATGCGAAATTACAAAAATTTTAAACACTTAGAAGAAAATTATCAAACTTTACGTCTTGCAATATGGAGATTTTTTATCTTGGCAGTGAAAACGTAATCGTCGCCAGAAATTGTGGCTGCAACCGACGGTTGCTGATTCGCGATCAACTTTGTCACATCTACTATGAAATAGTCTGAAAAGTCAAAAACACAAATACATTAATTAAAAATTTGTTGTGTCACCAAAATTATATATTTTTAGATATATTTCTGTACCTGCAACATAAAGCAATCTGAAGCAAAAAGACACGTACACTTTAAACATATGCTTCTATATAAGCACGTTTACATTTAAATGTATATGATTGTACATGTTAAACGGTACAATTTGAATATCACAACATTAATATCCAATATACATTCAACATACACGCTCAAGGTCTAACATGGAGAGGAGCAGGGGCCTTTCGGGGATTGGTCGGTCTCCGTCCTTCCCAGGCGTGGTCAGCTTCCGGGGTTTGGCTTTTGGCATCTCCAGGGATTAGTCAGCCGGTTGCGAGCGAGGATAGGCGTCGGCCTCCTACGGGGGTCAACCGGTCACCGCCAGGTAATAGATGTGTCCACGGCGGCTATGGTTTCATTGAAAGTGGCGCCGGCACGACGTGGGAGCTTCGGTCCATTTGCTAAGAGATGGTCGGCCACTCAGTGGGGGATAATACCCGTATCTTTCTTTATGAGTATTTATGAGATCAAATTACATAAATATGGTACCATTGTCCTGTGCAAAAATGTGTTGTTATATATGGACCTGGTACCCAGTCAAATGCGAATACTGAACAAAACTTGGATGACAAAGCTAAATTTTTTCATTTCTGATTTTGGCGAAATATTTGAGCTCGAGTGAATACTGCATGACTTGCTGATCAGCTCGCAGTCATAACAAAATCGTCACATTGCGGCTACAAATATCTGTAACCTTTCTCTTCTTTGAACAAAAAGAAACAAACACAACTTTACCTTGGATCGATGGGGGCAGGTTGTACAACCGCAAACCAGCCAAAATGTGGTCACCCTGAAATATTAATTATAATGTTATTTTCCGTTTTATTTTTAGTTATTAATACCGAACTTTAATGCAAATACGAAATGCTTGCGCTCCGAAACTCAAAGATGGAATGCCAGCGTACATTATTATTTTGTAGACACTCGTGCAATAGAAATTCTGTATAAATTAGCAAAATAAAAAATGCAAACTTTGACGTTTTAAACTGATTGCTAAATAGTCAGTCGCTAGAAGATGTGCATTATATAGCATGCAAATCATAAAATTATGTCTCGATGCCTATTAGGCCACCTAAAGACACAGATGCATTTAATATTTTTATAAGGTGAAATTGAGACTACGTGACCTTAGGTATAAGGATTTGTATATATCTCCATCAACTCGAGTGCAGGCGTTGAGCAACCCCGTGCTTCGGGATAAATTTTGTTCCAGTTTTGCTTTTATTACCTGAACCTTGGTTGTTATACGACTTGTTTGGCTCATTTTTTTAAATGAATAACACCTTGGTTCGCTTGTTGTGGTAGTGATACCGCAGAGAAAGCAGCTTCCATGGGAAAATAAACATGTACATCAAATTTCGGTAGCAAAAGTTAGTAAACATTGGTACCACTTGTTGGCTCATAATTAATGCATATGTGATTGATTACGTCGAGAAGCATGATTTTATCGGCGTTCTGTTTACGCCAAATGAGACGACGAAAGCTCTTTTCAGATCAAAATCTCCTCAAATTTTACAATTATGTAGACCACGTTAATCAGTTTAGTCCAGATACGGCAAGCAGTACATGAAGCACCGGAGAGTATACTTATGAGTCTATTATACCTATAACTTCCTATATTCAGAGAAAATTTTAGCTTTAGGTAGGGTTAGATGAGATTATGTTTTACCAGCTACAGCTGGCTGCAATTTTTTGTTGTCTTAATCAACGAACGCCTTGCTGCAGTAAAATTAAATGGTGATTCAAGATAGTAGTTTGCTATTTTAAAAACTGTGTTTAGAAGTTTACGAATAAGCATATTAAATGTTGGTCTGTGCATGTAGCTTGAGTATTCGTCTGTTAAAATGCCTACCTATATATTCTACTCCCTCACATCGCGAGGAAAAACTAAGCGACTGCCTACGCTCGGTGATCAATGCAATGTTCCAAATTGATCGTGCTAAGGCTCATTAAAGTCTCAGAATAGCAATAATACACCCGGTAATGCAACACTAAGAGCAATGCTACGTACATTTTCATTATATAACAAAACTAAACCAATGTCCAATCATACAAAATTTTCGAAATTTATAAATAACATTTTACGAAAACATATTTTGAAGTTTCATTTTATGCATCATTTACCGTAAGATGTGTGCGGCAGAGCCGGATTTTTTCACAGTCTGCCGCGGTTCTAAAGCTATGCTTGACTGGCCGCGATTAGCCAATATGACATTTTTGGGCCGAGCCAGACCCTACAAATATATTTGCTAATAGTAAAGCGAGGCTGATAAATTGTCACAAGGGCCGGAATCGGCTCTAAAGCCAGAAGTATATATATGACTACAATGTAAAATCGCGAAAAATTGGAAATTGATGATACATATGGTCATATTCGTAAAACATCCTTCCAGTTACAATAAAATAATTTTCGTGCATGAAAGACCGTGTTTTACATAGCTACTAGGTTGGCTTGTAAAAGGCGCTTAAGAATAATTTTCGTGCATGACAGAGCGTGTTTTACATAGTTACTAGGTTGGCTTGTAAAAGGCGCTTAAACAAAATTTTTGAAAATCGCGATATTTACCTATTTATTTTACCTGCATTTACGCGTACTACTTTAATTACTACTAATATTGCCTTTTTTAGACCTATGGCTAAATGTATTTCCTGTAACACAATCTGCTAAACTGAATGTAATAAATATTTTTCATTAGTACGTCCCGGCTATCAAACCTGGAGACACAGTCACTCCCGGTTCGTACAAACATAATATCATAGCTTAGCTATTCATTTTATTCATGAAAGGCCGGATGTGGCTGTGCCGTTATGTCATGAGCCGGAATTGGCTCTGTAACAAAATCCGGCCCTAGGTGCACACATCTTAAGGAAAATGATGCATTACCACGTTGTGTGACCAAGTGGTTGCCCATTTGTTGCCTACTATGCAAATGCATTTGTCTATATTATTAAGCAACCGTGAAAAATATATTTTCCAGTATGACCTATTCAGGCCCTGTGCGTGCAACGATGTTGAAAAAATCCTAAAATTTAACTATATTTAATTCTAAAATTTAATATTGTAGGCCCCTGAAGTATATCGCACCGGGTAAACGATATACTGAATATGTGTTTAAAATAATAAAGTAACTGTGTTTTAAAAGATCAAATAAGCGATAAACCATCTTTTACCCTCATAAAGCAAGACACTATCTTTGTCAAAATGTAGAAAATTTTGGGGTATTTTTTAAACTTTGAAGCGAAACCGGCTGCTCTGACAAAATATACATAACAAAAAAGTTGTAGCGATCGAACATAGGGTGATGGTCTTCATTCTTGAATTCGATGCCTATGTCATGAGTTATTACTTAAAATGCTGTGAGCTACATATGGCCGAAAGCTCTATTAAAAATCTCCAATTCGTGGATTCGGGTAGGTAATTATTGGTGCAGAGCAAAACAAAGTTACGCGTGGAATAAAAATATGGTAAATCCGTCAATATAATGAAATGTTATGCGTGCTAAAGATGGGCAAACATATTTTTGCACATTTGTACGCTATTTCAAAAATTATACTGGTTAGGCTCGCTCTGTTTCAACTACTAACCGGTCAATCGATCTTGATGTATTATGATGCTATCAACGCTACTGCATGCCTTTCAGTTATTAGATTTTCACAAAAAACTCAAAAAACAGGACAAAGAGAAAGAGGAGAAGCGGGGCCGCCCCCCCCCCCCCCCCCCCCCCCCCCCCCCGCGCCCCCCCCCCCCCCCCCCCCCCCCCCCCCCCCCCCCCCCCCCCCCCCCCCCCCCCCCCCCCCCCCCCCCCCAATGTAATGGACAATTTTGAATGAAAATTTCTCATCAATGTAAAACTGGTTCTGGTGGAAACTCGCTTAGCTTACCATAACTGGTTTTAGCACCTCATTTGAATAATCATGCCATGCAGTTGAGATGCTATAAATACCACGAAACGCTGCGGGTCAGGTGGTCAGTAGTCAGTTTCATTTTATCGACTTGCGGTCGTTTGTAAGACACTCTGCCCAAGATTGAAGAGTCGTTTTCTGATCATTTCATTATTTGATTCTTGATTGTTTTATTAGTAAAAGAATTGCATTACAATGGTGAACCCGAGTCGAACACGATGCTGCCAGCAACAGACATTCCGTCTGTCAATTCTTCTGATGGCGTTCCTGTGGGCGGTGCTCAAGTCTACATGCGGACCGTTCATATCCGCCGATCTTCCTCGGGGCGAGTTCACGGGTCCGGTCAACAACCTTGGGTTCCTCGGTGCGATTCGATCCGTGGGCTATCCGCCAAACCCTCCACGTCGGGGCAAGAACAAGCGCGGCCGTTCCATCGTTCGATTCACGAGCCTACATTCCCTATCGCTGTCCTGTTGCGGAAGTGTCGGGGTCAACAGCCGTCAAGCGACAACCCTTCGGGTCCTCTTGCTGATCGGGTGCATCGAGCCGAACCCTGGACCCGTCAACTTGTCGCATCAAACGAAAGAAACTCTATCGGGGATGCTGCAGCTCCTCAAAACAAGCGATCAAGCGTTCGTAATGCCGCAAACCAAGGACGAAATGGTCAACCAACTCACACCGTTTGGGCCGGATGTCCTACAGCTGGCGTTCAATCAGCTGTCGATCGCGCAACTACAAACCGCGGCGACAATACCCGGTCCCACGATTCAATCGGTTCACAGCAACGCCGAGTTCCATCGATTGCCGCCGTTCAATCCGAAGACCCCGCAGTCTTGGTTCAATCAAGTCGAGCAGATCTTGGGCGACATGGCCGACGAGCTCAGGAAGAGGAACATCCTACGGGCCATCGACAACGCGATGATCCACGAATCAGGTGTCGATCTCAATGCAACGTACTGTGAGCTCAAGCGAACGTTGACCGACTACTATGCCGATAGCGACAACCGTCGTCTACGCAAGCTGTTGGCCGAAAAAGAGCTCAAAGGACGCAAGCCCTCTACTGCGTTGCGGGAACTTCTCGATATGGCGCCGAACAGCCTCGACTTGGTCCGCCTCCGGTTCCTCGAGATATTACCCGAGCAAATCCGCTTAACGCTGATATCAATGGACAATGTCCGCCTCGAACAATTGGCCCGCATTGCCGATACCATGATGGACATGGTTGATCCCGCCCTGGTCAATCAAGTCAGCCAACCGGGTCCGTCGCGTTCCAGTCAACGGGAGTCCTGGCAAACGTCGATCGAAAAGAAGATTGCAGATCTTGCAGATGCAGTCCGCATGCTGTCCCATCAAGGCGGGTCATACGGCAACCGAAACAACAACCGGTCGCGTTTCCGATCCAAAAGCCGTGAGCAGTTCCGAAGTCGCCAGCGATCACAATCTGGTACGCGACACAGGGGATATTGCTGGTACCACAACAGGTTCGGTGCCGACGCTCAAAAATGTAGCGGCGCAGATTTCTGCACGTTCAACACCGACGCCCAGGGAAAAGAGTAGCCCCCACCGCCTCAAGGGAAAGCGGTGGGGCAATTAATGCTGTCTTCGTCAACGCTGCCCCGGTTCGCCGTTTCATAGCTGACAGTGGGAGCTCCTGGTCGTTCCTTCATCCCGACGACGCGCCAACCGTCACACCTTTGGGTAACCAATATCCCACAGCAACAGCAGTCAACGGCAGTCCAGTCAATGTCAAGGGCACCTGCCAGCTTTCGTTCAATCTCAGTGGGTTCTCGAAATTGTTCAAATGGACGTTTTACGTCGCCGATGTCAACCACGCGATCCTCGGCCGCGATTTTCTACAGCGACATGGGTTCGCGGTTGATTGCGTGAATGATCGACTCATTCCCGCCCTGGCTCGGTCAACCAACGGTCGAAAGATCTCACGCCCAGCATCAGTCAACGCCACAACCGCGGAGTCGAAGTCGACATACCGGGTCAAGATGGCAGAATACGAGCCGCGCCTACGCCAATTGCTTTCCGAATTTCCTGCCATTTTCGAGCCGGTCGATGGTTTTGGCCCCGTCTTCCATGGTATCGAACATCACATCGTCACCACGGGTCCTCCCTGCTTCGATCGTCCGCGACGGCTGGCCGGAATACAACTCCAGGTGGCAAAGCGTGTTTTTGGCGAATGGGAGCGCCAAGGCATCGTCTATCGCGGCGAGTCAGCGTACGCAACACCACTCCACATGGTCCCGAAATCGGATCCAAAGACTCCTTGGCGACCGACTGGCGATTACAGAAAGCTCAATCGTCAGACAACACCAGATCGGTATCCAATGCCGAATCTTAACGATTTAGCGAGCGACCTGCAAGGATCAACAATATTTTCGAAACTGGACTTGGTGGGTGCCTACACCCAAATCCCAATCGCCCAGCGGGACCAACCGAAGACGGCGGTAACGACACCGTTCGGTTTATTCCTCTTTCGCCGCATGTTCTTTGGGTTTCGAAATGCTGCACAAACCTTTCAGCGGCTAATGGACAGCATATTCGCCGATGTACCGTTCGTTAAGGTATATTTGGACGACATTCTGATCGCCAGCAACAACCCCAGGGTGCACTTGCAGCACATTTCCGCGGTGGTCAGCCGCCTCAGCAACAACGGCCTCCGATTACGCCCAGACAAATGTGTTTTCTTCTGCCACAAAGTCAACTTTGTGGGCGTGGAAATAGACGATCAAGGTGTTCGGCCGATCCCGGCCAAGGTTCAAGCCATCACAAGTTTTTCTCGTCCAGAGACAGTCAAGGGCCTCCGTCGGTTTCTTGGGATGGCTGGTTTCTATCATCGTTTCGTCCCAAGGTTCTCGGCCATCGCTTCTCCGCTGACAGATCTCATCCGCGGAAAAACTGGTAAAGGCAACTTCAACGTCGACTGGTCGGAATCAGCCAGCAATGCGTTTGATCAACTTAAAACCGCGTTGGCTAGCGCTGTCACTTTGGCTTTCCCACATCCAGCTGCCACGATCCACCTCGTCACGGATGCATCCGACGTTGCAGTTGGTGCAGTGCTGAATCAATCACTCAAGGGCACCATTCAGCCGCTCGCGTTCTACTCCCAAAAGCTGACGGATCTGGAGTCACGGAAGTCTGCCTTTGATCGGGAATTGCTGGCGATATTCAAGGCTCTCAAACATTTCTCGTGGCTTCACGGATGTAGTTTCACCGTCCAAACGGATCACAAACCGTTGGTCAATGCCTTGACAATGGCAAACCCGTCCGCGCAACAGTCTCGATGGTTGTCTTTTATTTCCGAGTTCAACTGCGATATTCAACACGTCGCCGGAGCCGATAACGTAGTAGCCGACACCCTCTCCCGTCCGGTTTGCACCATCACGGCAACATTCGATGACCAAATAGCTGACGCTCAAGCAGCTGACACCAATCTCCTGCGTTTCTTTCAATCGACAAACCTACCAGTGAAGCAATTGGCAATCAACAACAAACACGTCTTCTGTGATGCTTCGAAATCGCAACTCCGGCCTTATCTGCCAGCAACGATGCGCCGGAAGACTTTCGAATCAATCCACAATCTGGCCCATCTCGGTTCCCGGGCAACGCTACGCGAATTGGCACAGAACTATATCTGGCCCGGGATGAACAAGGACGTTAAGCAATGGTGTCGGGAGTGCCTCGAGTGTCAACGGAACAAGACAGTTCGTCACACAAAGACACCTGTCGACACAATCCCTACATCTGGTCGATTTCATACGATTCACATCGACATTGTCGGACCTTTCCCACCTTCCGAAGGGAATCGCTATATGGTTACCATCATCGATCGTTTCACACGGTGGCCAGAAGCGATACCGGTCAAAGATATCACAGCGGAAACCGTGGCCAGCGCTCTTATTTCCGGATGGATTGGTCGGTTTGGCGTTCCTCGCGTAATTATATCCGATCGAGGGGCGCAATTTGAATCTGTGTTATGGTCCACCCTCATGGAGGAACTCGGTATCGAACGTCGCCGAACGACTGCGTATCATCCCGCGTGCAACGGCGCGGTTGAACGATTCCATCGGACACTCAAAACTGGTCTTCGTGCTCATGGATCCACACCAGCCTGGACGACATCTCTCCCATTGGTGCTACTTGGGGTACGATCAAGCCTCAACGACAAGGATTTCTCACCGTGTCAAATGGTATTCGGTTCAAGTGTCGATTTGCCGTACCATTACTTCACTCCCACGCAGTCTTCGCGTCATGCAACTCCAGGAGATTTCACAAGGCAGTTATTCCACACAGTCGAACGACTCAATGCTCCTGAGCGCAGGCACTCGACGCCATGGTTCGTGCCTTCAGAGTTGAAAAACGCTCGTCACATCTGGATCCGTGATGATTCAATAAAAACCGCACTCCAGCCGCGGTACCTGGGACCGTATGAAGTCAAAGACAGGGACGACAAGACTGTTGTCGTCCGAATCAACAACAAGGATGATCGAATCAGTCTCGATCGTATCAAGCCGGCCTATCTGCATGATGGTCAGGTGGAAACCACCGACAAACAGGCTCTGCATCAGCCTCTGCATCCTACAGCATCGGATGCTCTTCCATCAGTGGGTTCGGTTGTGTTGGCGAAGGTCCGGGGTTGGCCGCTATGGCCAGCTCTCGTAATATCTCCGGACAATACCGAACTCGCAACCCGTAAACGCCATTCCGGTTCAACGGCGGTCAAGTTCTTCGTCACCGATCGGTTGGCGTTTGTACCGACATCCTCGATTCTTCCCTGGCGTCCACATACATCGTCGAGACGGCGCGACCTCCTCCGGGCGTACACCTTGGCACGACAGCATTTGGCAAATCAGACTTCCCCATTGGCAATCTTGAGGGGGAAAGCGGTCACGTTCAACCATCAAGCTTTCGTGTGCGGCGGCGCTCCGCTTAAAACGAGGGGGGCTATGTAATGGACAATTTTGAATGAAAATTTCTCATCAATGTAAAACTGGTTCTGGTGGAAACTCGCTTAGCTTACCATAACTGGTTTTAGCACCTCATTTGAATAATCATGCCATGCAGTTGAGATGCTATAAATACCACGAAACTCTGCGGGTCAGGTGGTCAGTAGTCAGTTTCATTTTATCGACTTGCGGTCGTTTGTAAGACACTCTGCCCAAGATTGAAGAGTCGTTTTCTGATCATTTCATTATTTGATTCTTGATTGTTTTATTAGTAAAAGAATTGCATTACA